>CAKAOI010046113.1:0-27623 GCA_916701655.1 Sebastiscus albofasciatus | reverse complement strand
TTGAAATTTAAGATAAGCAAAGAGAAACTATCCCTCCTTCAGCAAGATGAATGTGAAAACAGCTAGTGTAAAACTCTGCACATACATCAATCTGTATGATAAAGGTCAAACAAAAGATATATTTTGGAATGCAGGGGGGCTTAAATAATCTAAACAGTTGGAGAAAGGCTGCTCTCTTCATTTTACAGCATACAATTCAATAGCACCAACACTTTGGGGAAGGTTCTTTTTTCTGTTTCAACATAACAATGCCCGCACAGAGCACTGACCTCAACCCCAACAACAACAAACAAACACAGGACTTTCACTCAGCTGGCTGCTGTTCGTGTCCCATGTTGACTTTCTTGGTCACGTCAGTCGTTAGTGACGTGACTCGCTAGTGTCGTTAGTATCGTGACACGAGCAGGCTGATCTCATACACCGTTCGTAGCTATAACTACGAAAAGGAAAAGCACTGTAATTTGTGTGTAACCCACGTAATTGTGAATGAGGAATATAAAGAGCAGCCACGTTGGGACGAGGTCAGGCTGGACAGGTGGGTCTAAAAACACAGGGCTTTCACCTAGGAGACCAGCATTTGTGACCCGTGTGAAAACAGAAGTCAATGTTGTGTTATTATAACCCAAACCACGATCTTTTCCTAAACCTAACTAAGTAGTTTTTGTCACGTAACGACCATACTTAAGTTACACCACTTCTGGTGATGTAGTCAAGTGAGTCGTTAAGTCAGTAGAGTTAACGTCAACTAAGTGGTTGTGTTGCCTAAACCTAACTCCTGTGAAAACAGAATTTTATTTTGAAAGGACACTGTGCGTGTAACAAGCGTTTATTGACACGCCGTCCCTGACACGTCCAACAGTAATGCAAGAGGGGCACTGACCAAGTGGAGGTATTTGAGTTGGGTGTGAGAATGTGTTGCATCCAACACCATTTAGATGAACTGGAATGCCGACTGAGAACCAGACCTCATCACCCAACATCAGTGTTGGATCTCACTAATTCTCTCGTGTTTGAATGGGAACAAATCGCTGCAGCCAGTTTCCAAAATATAGTCAAAAGCCTGAAACATGTAAAGAGAGTTTTGGAACAACATGTTCAACAATCAGATATGGGTGTAGGGCTCCAGGGTCCACGTACTTTTGGCCGAAGTGTGTTGAATAAAGTAGGATTTGCTCGGGGGTGTGATTTTGGGCTCTGGATTCTTTGCCCAAATATATCTCCCTAAACTCGTCTTGCCCTTGAAGAAGATCCTATTTCCAGAGGCTCAACCAAAAAGTGTTTTTTGGATTGAGCCCAAAAGAATAGTTGCATCCCTCCCCCTCTTTTCCTTCAGCAAGCTCTCGCTCTCTCTCTCTGGATCTCCGGCTTTTCATTCTTTTATGACAGACTGTGTTACGAGACACGCGCTCATCTTTATCGCTCATCCATGACAAATGTGTCACAGCTTGAGTTTGTTTACAATTCATCAGATCAAATCAAACAAAACAAAACCAAACAGGAAACATAGAAAACCACAGTAGTTTTAATCTTTGTGTCTGAGAGCATCTGGGCTCTGTTTACTTCTTCTCACTGCATACAAAGGACTCCCCTGGATGCCATTACCGTTACTTTTTACAGACCTTTTCATTGCCGTTCTGTTGCTAGGGCAACATCTTTGGTCCAAGTTTACTTCCTGACAGCTACTGCGTTAACAACCATTGGAACAGGAAATACAAAAGGGGCCCATTTAGGATGTTTATGTTGTCAAGTTTGAAAAGGTTCTTTAAAGTGGAGAATACATCAGCGACTTCAAAACTTCGCTCACATGCTGTCAAACACAAGAAAATCTATTAGAAATTCACAACCAAAACTATTCGTGGAGAAAATTACAGACTATATTGAAAGAAGCTGGGGTTTTCTCTTTCTCTTCAATACAGTCAGCTTTTTTTTTTTTGGATTTGACATCTAGTTGCCATTAAAGGAGCATCTTCCCATTTTTGCACCAACAATGAAACCCTGAATCCTAAAAATTGTGTTTTTGTACCACTCACTGTCTACAGCAGATATATTTTGAAACAGACATAATGCCACCCAGGGCTGCACGGTGGTGCAGTGGTTAGCACTGGTGCCTCACAGCTAGAGGGTTGCAGGTTCGAATCCGGCTTGGGGCCCTTCTGTGTGGAGTTTGCATGTCCTCCCCGTGTTAGCGTGGGTTTTCTCCGGGTACTCCGGTTTCCTCCCACAGTCCAAAGACATGCGACATGCATGTTAGGTTAATTGTTGACTCTAAATTGCCCGTAGGTGTGAATGTGAGCGTGAATGGTTGTCTGTCTCTATGTGTCAGCCCTGCGATGGACTGGCGACCTGTCCAGGGTGTACCCCGCCTTCGCCCAATGTCGGCTGGGATCGGCTCCAGCCTCCCCGCGACCCCTAACGGGATAAGCGGTTGCAGATGAGAGAGAGAGAGAGAGATAATGCCACCCAATTGAAGCTGTTTTTAAATCAACATAATAGGAAATGATTTTAATTTAATTATCTATTTTATTACTTTGGTAATTCTATTATTTTTACTCTGATACTTTGCAGTGCCCCGTCTGCTTCCGGCGTGCACATTGAAATCATGACGGGGAAAAAGAAAGTAATTTTCTTTCAATGAAAAACATATTCTTAAACCCAGCAAACGAGATGCAACAGCGAAACTCGGTGTTCCTCAGTCTACCTTGTGTCGCCTAGTCAAACATCGAGAAACAGTCGTGGCTGCTTGAGATGGAGACGGCTTGTGGTTGAAGCTGCCCTTGAAACAGCTGTACTGTATTCTGAAACAGTCAATAAAAATTCAGTTAAATTCAGCCGTCTGTTTCATTACTTTATATTCATGTGATACATATGTCAATAAAAATGTCAATTAGATGGTCATCTGCATGAGAAGTAAAGAAAAAGAAATCAGTTCTAACAATCATCCGCTTACAGTATATCAATTTGACCCGGGCAGATCAAAAGAGGCTTTTGTTGTATTTATGGTCAGCGTTTTTTCTGCAATAGCCATTTAGTGTAAATATATTCAGTACCTCTCTATATAGCAGCTTTTATTGTTAGTGGCGGGGTCTGCCATTCCTGTGATGTATTAAAACTGACTTCACTCGCACGAGGGGATTCACAGGAAATGATACAGCATGTAAACCAGCATTTCTGTTTGTCATTTTATCTCATTAAAGTCTCCTACAAAACGTATCACAGCTGTATTAGGTTGCATGCAACTGGAACATCTTATTGCTGGTGGCTTTTATTTTAAAGCAGCTACAGGAAACAGACTTTGTTTTGTCATTTTCTGACATCGGATCAGTTTTGAATATTGCAGGGGGTAATTGAACAAGAAAGAACAGCCACAGCGAGCTGTTAGATGAAGAGCTGCAGGCGACAGGCCTCCAAATCCTCAGCAAGGTGACAAACTCTTTCCATTGTGTCCTGCTGTTGTGTGGAAATCTACTCGCACTGCGTGCAGCATGACATCAGATTGCAGTTGCAGTTATTTATGATGGACTTCTAAATTAAAACAACGTGAGTTTGTTTGGTTGCTCTTCTGTTGTGTTTCTTACAGAGTGAGCGTTTGCTATTAAACCACACTGCCTTGTTGCCCGGTGATCTCTCCTCAACCTTCGAGTGTTTTAGTAGCCTAAACCTCACCTGACTCACCAGATGGTTTGTTACGCAGAACCATATGAGAAGCCGTCATTGGAAACTGTTTGGAAAAATACTTGGCAGGCGATTGGATGAACCATCTGTCAATCAAACTCTCGCCAAGACCCGTCGGAAGAAGAGCAAAAAACATCTTTTCCATCGAGAAATGCCTTCAGTGTTGTTCTTCGCCCTTTTTTCAATGAAGAAATACTCTCCAGTTCTGATATAACTGATGCTATTGCAGCATCTACACTATTTTTTTCAGGTTAGGTCACCGAAGTGGTGCTCAAAAGATTTGTCCAATTTGTTGTGCTTGAGTACAATTTTGACGTACTTGTACTTTACTTGAGTATTTCCATTTTATGTAACTTTATACTTCTACTCTACTACATCTCAGAGGGAAATAAGTACTTATTAGTTACTTTGCAGATTCAGATTCTTAATATAAGATATAAATCAATTAATAAACTATGGTGTATTATTAAATAGTAGGCCTATATAATTATTAAAGAGTAATTTCTCAACTCTATTTCCCCATGTTTTTGTGTCTAACTGAATAACAGGGACAGCTACATTGGTCCAGTATTGAGGGAGAACGCTGTAGTATGGGCAAGCTGGCTTATAACTTATTTTCTGTTTGTATAGCCCATTTCTAGACGACATTGAAAGTTCTTTTCAACAAAGTAAAATCCAGCAACACTCAGGAGGCATAGCACAACTGTTGCTACTGAATAAATCAATCAATGCAGAGCAGAACACAACCTCTGTAAAAGACGATATGTGGGCTTTTGTAAACGACGCCGAGGAGTCTGACAAAGTGTCAGTGTGCGACGTGCTGATATGAGAACGTGTTGGCTTGGCTCTCCTTTGGGCCAGCCAGATTACCCTACTTTGTTTTTTTTTTCCTCAGGAACATGGTGCGCAGGAAATGACAATATGCTAACAAGCCGGTTATCATTATGTGTCAATCTGTCATTTTTATTGTCATCATGTCCTTGAGAAAGAGGATTATTCACATAAAATCAATTTTCCTGACAACAGTTTAGTACGTCACACTCCTCAGACTTCTCCTGTTCGTCCTCTCTTCACGAAGCATATTTCTTTACTGTTATGGAGGTCGAATCCTCCACCTGACCTCGCCATGCTACCTTCTCTCTTCTGCTCCTGAGAATCATAATTCTCACAACCACAAGATGTCGCTTGTCAGGCAAACGTGAACAGATTGGTGACCAATGCTGCCACTTGTTCTGGTGTAAGACTCTGGTCTCTTACTTACAGAATTGCCATCTGTGTTTTTTTTTTCCTCTTCTGCCAGACTGGCCCCACACCTTCCACCTTTTCTCTATTTGACTTAAAAAAAAAATATTCCATCATTAATGCCAATGTGTGTACGCATCCAAGTCTTGTTTCTGCATCACTGGTTGCCATTGACCATCTGGTGTCAACCAGTCACACAATGAGCCGATATTCTGGCAATGACCAAGTGTAATAATTTTACCTTTTCTCTTTAAAAAGTAACATCAATGTATAAAACTGCATTCGGAGGCCTTTGCTTGCTTTTTTATGCAATTCCTTTCTCCAAACAAAAGGCAATAGTCATAGTCAGCGCTCCTAAAATACAAAGTCAAACAAAAACAAATAACTTTCACCAAAAAAGACCAAGAAAAGATCAATATACCGTAAATGCATTAACTCTTAACAATAAAGCTTGAAAGAGCTTAGGCTGCTGTTTTGCCTCCTGTGTGTCGGCTCATGTTTAGTAATGTGATCTTGGGTTTAGCATTAACAAATAAAATGTATCATTAAACTCCTTATTTATATGTCCTTCTTTATTTTCCACTCTTCTTTTTTGTTTTCTCAGCATTAAATGACACCTATTAAAGAGGTAGTTTCAAGTGGAATCTAAAGAAAATTGGATATAAAAGAGAAAAGTTTTCCCTGAGAGCACACAACTCCAACGGTCCAGAGGAAACATGGCACTATATATGCTGACTACATACGAGCTTTCTGTGCTTCAGTCTAGCGGCATTTTCACAACCTGTTTCTTGTGGTTATATATGTTCTAGGGCTGTCATTCAATTTAAATATTTAATCGCGATTAATCGTGAATTAATCACACATTTTTTATCTATTCAAAATGTACCTTAAAGGGAGATTTGTGGAGTATTTAATACTCTTATCAACATGGGAGTGGACAAATATACTTGCTTTATGCAAATGTATGTATATATTTATTATTGGAAATCAATTAACCACACAAAAAAATTACAGATATTGTCCAGAAACCCTCACAGGTACTGCATTTAACATAATAAATATGCTCAAATCATAACTGAAGCCCAGCAGGCAACAATAGCTGTCAGTGTGTCAGTGTGCTGACTTGACTATGACTTGCCCCAAACTGCATGTGATGATCATAAAGTGGGCATGTCTGTAAAGGGGAGACTCGTGGGTACCCAGAGAACCCATTTTCATTCACATATTTTGAGGTCAGAGGTCAATAGACCCCTTTGAAAATGGCCATGCCAGCTTTTCCTCGCCAAAATTCAGCATAAGTTTGGAGCATTATTTAGCCTTTTTGGCGACAAGCTAGTATAACATGGTTGGTACCAATGGATTCATTAGGTTTTATAGTTTCATATGATACCACTATTTTCACTCTAGCCTTAAAACAAGCCCACTACAACCTAGAAATGTTCGAGTCGCGTTAATGCATTAAAGAAATTAGTGGTGTTAAAACATATTCTTTGACAGTCCTAATATGTTCCTGTGTGAGGGGTGTAACACTTAATATGCTGTCACACCTCCTTTAAAGTAAATGGTAAATGTATTGAAAAGGCGCCCTTCTAGTCTTCCGACCGCTCAAAACGCTTTACACTACATGTCAGCATTCACTCATTCACACACACAATGATGGCAGAGGCTGCCATGCAAGGTGCCAACCTGCCCATCAGGGTCCAAACTAAGGCTCATTCACACACACTCACACACAGATGGGATTGTACCGCTGCCATTATCTTCCGATTAGTGGACAACATGCTCTATCACTGAGCCACAGTCGCCCCCTCTAGAGGTTGTCAGAAGGCATTCTGGGAAATGTAGGAAAGCAGAACCAGATTTTGCCAAACACGTTATCACCCCACCTTGTCACATACTGACGCTTTGCCAGACCCCTTGATGTCAATTTTCAGTCGCATTAACACGTGCTTAATGTTGTGAATTAAACAGCTGGTTGTAAAGTGAAAGTGAAATGTGATGCACGGGACACAAACAGCGGCCTCTTGGATAAAAGCCTTGTGTTGTTGCGACGGTAAGGGCTTTGATTTTCCTCGGTAACATGATACATTTAAACAGCAGCTGTAGTTGCTGCTACAACTTCAGGCCTCTGCTACTACTACAGTAAAAAGTGTTTCTCTGTTGGTCACATATCACAAGTTGAAAGTGTTGTCAGATCTGAGAGTGGATTAAATAAAGATGATCTGTTTTTATGTTTACAGTCTCATTCTTCTGGTGTGTCCTTGAGAATTTATTGATTTCAAAAAATGATACAGACAGAATAAAGTTATTATTTCCCCCTTGGGGTGAAACGATTCAGTCGTCCTGCTGTTCATCATAATTCATGTCAGAGGCCAACATAATTTGTGTCAGAGGCCAACAGCACCAGGCTGTGCTTTGAATTTTTATATCTGGGTGAGGAAAAAGAAAATTACCATCAATGTAACTTTGAACGAAGCAGCTAGACCCCCAAAACAGAGCTCTTTCACTCCCAACTCATACAATTATACGGAACAGTGGCCCTTCGCATCAAACTATGACGCATGTACCCCTCTAGGGTCAGTTTTCGACATGCAGGGCTGCCTTTAGTGGCCGGACGGGAGTAAAGGAGGAAGTCAGGTGATGTACAGTAGTATAAAGAGCAGCAAAGTCTGCGTAGGGAGGAGGTCGAGGTGGATGGATGGATGAGTCAAGCAAACACAGGACTTTCACCCAGGAGATGCTTATTGTGCGTGAAACTAACTTATTTCAACTTACGTATGTGAGTTAACTTACATAACGTATGCAACCTACTTAACTTACGCAACCTCCTTAAAGGTTCTCTATACGATATCCACAACATTAGTATAGCAGCAAACAACTATTTGCAATGTAAAGATATAGGGGAGTAATGTCTACCTCTGTGTGTTGTAATCTAAGCTTCTCCGTGCTTTGTTTACATCGCCGGGCTGGCCACACATGCTTGTAGATGTGAGCGCATGTGAGTGTGCACCACTGGCTAGCTCACGGCTGCCACTCTGCTCTGCTCTCATACGGCGGTTACAGCTGATAACGTCGTCCCGACCGGCGGCGCCGTTGCAGAACGTAGCACCCGCCCTCCGGTTTCCCTCGAGGTTGACTCGTTTAGCTCTGTTGACAGTGTTGCCATTTGTTTGCGCTGGTAGCACCTTTAGCTGCATTACGGTGACCAGATCCCAACAAACCAAATGTGGGACAAAGAGTATGTTTGTGGGAGACAATGTGGGACACGTTACCAAGGCTGAGAGGAAGTCTACAATTTTGATATGATGTCTATCTAGCTTAAATAATAAACATGTCTATTCTGCTCCTCATCTTGTAACGTCTCTATGCTTTGCCCGAATGCATCCATAGATCGGCACGTCTCCTTTTGAGCCGCACGTTTCTTGTGAGACTCACACGAACCATGTCGCCTAATGTCTTATTCCCTCTGTGTGAAATTGAAAAGTAACTAGCAAATGTCACAAAAAACTCAGAGAATCTCCTTCTACCAGCTTATAAATGCTTCTAAGTAGTTTCACAGTCTTTGTTGTAGCTGCTTTTCCTTTTATTTGTGAGTAGTTTCCATCATATTCCGACTAAATCTGCACAGCTTGGGACTTTGCGGTGACTTGCAATTTTCTCCGTTGGGCGTAGCGTAGGAAAGACGGTGAAATGTTAATCTGCACTTGACCCACGTGTGCGCAGTTTGACAGCAAACACAGCACTGTTATGTCAGCCTTCCCTGTTTTCTTCACAGCATTGGATAAAAGCCAGAATTTAAAAAAGCGTCTCACCTTTTTTTCAGCGGTTTGTCTTTTGAAAACTAGAGCCAATGAAAATACGTCTCAGTATGTGGGACGTGGGACAAAGGATACAAATGCTGTGCAGTCACTCGTACAGTGGGACACCTGGTCTTCCTATGTTGAGAGCCGTATAGGGAGGCAATAGAAATGCTCCCAATCTCACATTTAGCCCCTTCAACTTAAGTGCGTAACTGAAGTTATGTAACAAACTTATTTTAAAGCAAACCATGATCTTCTCCTAAACCAAGTAGTAACATAACATACTTAACTTATGTAATGTTAACCACATGTCTATTGAAAAATTACACTAAAGAGGTGTCCGAAATGGAGTTTGTGAAAAAGACATGTCACCTCTTAAGAGCTTGATTTAAATAAACCACGGTAACACACAAGCTGAGGCACTTCACACTTTATGACTGGTTGCACTCAGCGGCTGTGAGGTGTGAATGTGTGTGAACTGCATGATGAAAAAGAGCACGGTGCTCAGTCAACCTTCCACACAATAAAGATAAAAACTGAAAATTTAACACATTCAGAAAAAGCTCTTTAACATTGGTGACCATGGGACATTTCTCGGTAGGATGTGCCTCCGTTGCCCTTTTGATTCCTTCACTCTTCAATATTTGATTTGTTATTTTAATGACTGAGGGACTGACTGACAGACGTGGTTACATAACCGAGACGATGCTCTACTTAACACGAGTGTCGAAGTCTGCAGTAGTGTGATACACATATTGAATTACCATTTCAGAGTCTCCTGGTTCTAATTTTAGGGCCTGAGAAAAATAACAAATATGAATGAGGGAGTTTCCCTCTGATATTCAAATGTACAAGATCCCCTTTTTTCCTGGTTTGTTAGCGCCGCAGTGAGAATAACACTCTTTCAGAGAGTGTTATGATGCTGTTTGGAATCAAAGCTGGTCATTCCAAGTGTTTTAGGGACAAGTATAATATCTACAAAAGCAGTGGTACTTAGAAACAGCGCTGCTGTCCTAGAAGCTGTCCTTATTATGTGATACTTATCGTTTCTTCTTTTCTTAGAGGTAAACATGAAGAGACTGTCCTCAGGTTACCGGCTCATGGCTTTGTATTTAGGTGGAAATGATGGCTTGATCGTGACGCTGGGCTGAAGGTCAGGAGGTCACTAACATCATTAGGAATCATCCTCAGGGGAACATGAATATTCATGTAAAATGACCTGACAATCTGGACATTCAAGTGGACGAACTCTAGAGAGACTGACTACCTTACAAAAAAGTATACTTACAAGTTTATTTTATGAAGTAAACTTAAGTATAGTTTAAGTATAATCCCAAGTATTGCACATTTCCCCACTGTGGGACTAATAAAGGAATATCTTATCTTATCTTATACTTTATGTAATAACTATACTAATATCAATGTACTAGTAGTGAACTTGTAAATGTACTACTTCAATACATCTTAGGACTAAATTGTCACACTTTTTAGTTTATAAAAGTATACTTTTAAGTATACTTTAAATGTAAGAGTAGTAAACTCTGAGTACACAACTAGTTCTCATCCAAGTTGTATTTTGTACTGCAATTATAATATGAACTATACTACAAGTGAACTTATAGGTATGCTGTTAGTTTACTAGTTATGTACTTTTTAGTTTATGAAAGTACACTTTAAAGTATATTCTCAGTAAACTACTAGTTTAATAGTTTTTACTGCAAGTATACTTGTAGGTTTTCTTTCAGTGAACTTATAGTGCTTAGCCAAATATACTTAAACTAGTAAACTTTTCAGTATAAGCCAAGTATACTTAGACTTTTCTGTATACTTGTCGGTATAAGCTAAGTAAACTTAAGTATAATTTTGTTAAGTATAAGTACATAAAAAGTAAACTGAAACTATACTGTCTTATTTGAGGTTTAAAAGAAGTATACTAATAGCACACTTGAATAAACTTCTTTTTTGTAAGGGCAGCCAATATGACTGAATAGGAGACTCCATACAGAGGACTCGCTCCGTATGTCGATACAAACAGCTCATTCTAAGCTAAGAAAAAAAGGTTCTTATTTTCAGGTTATTATATACCAAAGAAAACATACTTATTTATATTATATTCCATTTCTGCAATTAGATCCCCCTAAATGTTACACAGCGGTCCTTTAAAAGGGTAACTCCAACAGTTAGCTAATTTGGTGTAACATGTTTTTATGTCTGTCTTGGGACTTGGAAATTGGAAAGAAGTGTTCTCACATAAACATGTCATCCCTCATTTATTTTTTTTATTTGTAAAATATTTAAGCCAAGAGGAAAAACATTTTTCTAGTCATTTAACTTTTGTGGATTTGAGAGTTTTGAGTGTTATTGTTTTTGCTGGGTGGAGGGACACTGGCACCGTATGACACCGCAAAGTTTTCCTCCTACTCAAAAACAGTTTCACATCTTGGGCTCCTTTTAATGGACTATTTTTCTGTTCCCTTTTTTTTGAGCTGCAAAAATGCATCACTGCTACTAAAGTGAGTTTGTTCTTTCAAAAACCATCGAGAGAGAGAGAGAGAGAGAGAGAGAGAGAGAGAGAGAGAGAGAGCTTTCTCTACAAAGATCCTCTGATATTTTTTATAGTATACAACATTACGTATGCTGATGAAACCTTACAAGTATTGCAGCCCTTAAATTCCATTTTCTTTACAGTGTTTGTTTGCCCTCCAGTCTCTTCAGCATCCTCCATCTTTTCTCCTCTTCTCTCTCCTTCTTCTTTTGCAACATCACTCTTTGCTCTTATGCAATCAAGTGCACCACATGTGTTGGCTGAGCTTACCTCCCCAGTGGCTCACCTCTTAGAAACACACACAAACACACACACACACACACACACACACACACAAAAGCATAAATGCAAATGTGGATATTCTGTAATTCCTGCAAAGAGAACAGACACAAGGAGTCTCACACGAATGCTATAAATGCACACATCCTGCAGAGTGGCCAGCTGTCCAGCGTCTTTGCACCCGACGCTTCCTGCCTGAGCTGTCAGGTCACGTGACCGGCGCCCATCGCTAAGAGACGTAAAACACAGCATCCTTCATGAATTAATTATGGCCAAAAATAGCAGAAAGAGCAGAAGTCTGCTGTTGCTGCAGACAAGCGTGCGTGTGTGCATGTGTGTGTGTGCGTGTGTGTGATAGAGAGAGATGGATTCTAGGTCAGTGAAGATAATTATTAAGATTTGACTTCAGGGTTTTAGGGAATGAATGAGTCTGCTGTATGCAAATGTCCTCATGATTACAACAGCACAAGGAAAGAGCTACTGTCAAGTCTGTGTGTGTGTATGTGTGTGTGAGAGTGTGTGTGCCACAGAGAAAGGCAGATGCAATATAACGTGACAGTAACACTGAAATAACACAGAACCAACACGGCTGTGACATGGTCACAACACAGCTCGGCCACGTCTCAGGGTTTGTTCTGTCGTCGTCGCATAAATGTTTCAGCAGCTCTGCTGCGGGATCGCACGTCGCCAGACATAACAGTGTGAGGAGACACACAAGTTCACCACCTCCACTGCTGCTCCGGCAAAAAAAAAGAAAAGGAAAAAGATGGTTTGCTGAAAAATAAGTGATGTTTTCTAGTTAACAAATCTCATCTAAAGGACTAAAAATACATTGTTCCTACAAGTCAAAGCCTGGTATATCCTCTTCCTCAGTGCCATGTAGCTCCATTGTTGTCCAAAAACTATTAGAAACACATTAATAAGCCACGCTGTTGCACTGCAGCCCAGTTGCACAGCAGTTTGTGAAATATGCACGGACTCTAATGTATTGATTCGTGTACATTGACACGTACTGGACATTTTTTTCATGATGGTCAGACTGAAATCAGTTCGTATGCAATCCACGTAATTGTGAACTGGGAAGTATAAAGAGCGGAAGACGTCATGTAGGGAGGAGGTCAGAGTGGATGGGTGGGTCAAAAAACACAGGACTCTCACCCAGGAGACCGGTGTTTGTATCCTGTGTGAAACCACAAGTCAAAGTCTGTGCTGCCCTCTTGGCTGACCTGGCCAAGAGGAAAAGATACTCTTGGAAAAGAGACTTTAAACTCAATGAGTTTTTTACCTGGTTAAATAAAGGATGTATATAAAGTTGATTTATTTGCCATGTAACCTCCGTCCTTAAGTCACGGCACTTCTGGAGTTATTTCAACCCAAACCACCATCTTTTCCTAAACCTAAATAATTAGTTTTATGTTGAAAATACTGGAGCGGAAATTGACCCGTGTGTGTTGTCGTGCTGAGCATCACGAGAAAAAAAGGGAAATTTGTGATAACAGACAATGCTCTGCAATTATCATAAAGTGCTTTCAAATTCTATTAAATGCATCAAAGCCTCACATCACTTTACACTTTTATCCCCTCCAGATAATTGTGTTTCCTTTGTTTCTCCTCTCTGCCGATGTACCAGCGTATCACTGCTGTGTGTATTATTCATTTGTGATATTTGCACACTGAGTCCTGCGAGCTGCCTCGGGTCATGCAGTGTTTCCTTTTGTTATTGTTTGACAGGAAATGTTCTGTCCGCTGTCCTTTGTGTTTCTTCAATATTCACACAGAGAGTTTGGAGGGACACTGAGCTGCTGTGTTCTGTAAATAATTGATGCTGTCATTAATCCTCCATGTTTGCAGAAACCCGTTTGTGCCACATCTCTGGCATTTTTTGGAAAACTTGAATCCCATGAAGATTATCAGTTTCCACAGGCTTTAGTCTGATATTTGGAGCTGTGCAGTGAAGAGTTTGAAGAGCAGATACATTAACCTTACACTCAAGGTCACAACTTCCCACATGACAATACGTTTTCAAGGGTGAGTTATGTTTCCTATTGCATGTATCTTTAATTTTTAATAGAGGTCAAAACCTTGAACAAACCTTAGTGAACATTTTTTTATTGGCTGAATTTGTTACCACGGCTTCCAAGGACCAGGTGTCCAGTTTGTGTTGTTATCACACAACTGACATTGTGACGGAAGAAAACAACATTCCTGTTATTAATGTGTAAATCACAGCTTCACAGCGACCTGGGCTCTGCCACTTGCAATGTTCAATAACGTATGTTCAGCTGATGTATGAGCAAAATGATTGGGTGAAGTCATAGATTGTAGGAAGTGGACGTCAACAAGCCCCAAGGAAGAGTGCCAGGCTTTGAAGCAAAGTTTCGTAGTGGACAAACGGCGGTACTACAACTTCCGTGTCCATCACACGATGCCATTGGGCCCAAAAAGACTTTTTTCCATAGACTTACATTGGGAAAGAGACTCTAACTCAGCAGATATAATGTATATATTTTGAGGTACGAAGTACTTGAACAGCCTTGAATCGTCAAAATAATGTATTTGTCACGTAACTTCCGTACTTAACTTACAGCGATTCCGGTGTGGCGTAACATAAATACAGTCTTTCCCACTACCCAAACCACGATGTATTCCTAAACCTAACTATGTAGTTTCATTCTGAAAAGACTGCAGCGGAAATTGACACGTGTCACGTGTTGCTGGACATTCATAGGAAAATACACTAAAAATACGACTTGTTGAAAGTCGTACTAAGAGTCACAAAAAATGGGAAATTCGTGTCTACAGTATGTACACGAATCAAATAGATTCCATTTTGTGACTATTTCACAAACCCCTGAGAGACTGTGTTGACATATAACATTAAAAATGAACTGTAAATGAATAAATGTGTAAATGATATATTGTTTTGTTTTGGAATATAGCTATCCACCCAAAAGCACATTGTGCAATGGAATGAAACATAATTGAATGTTCTGGTGATGCTGATTTACAATCATACCTGCATTCATTTTGCATCGGAGTGTGTGACAGCTCCGGTCCCCACGGCCCTATTTCCTGCCGCAGCGGGGACATTAAATTAAAACACTGGAGCCACTTTAGGATGCAGACACTTTCAGATCCATCTGAATCCTGAAGTGCATAACAATGTGAGTTTGCCGCTTATTTTTCCAAGAATGAGAGAGAGGTCAGAGCATCCATCCCATGGTGAATATTTCAAAATATCTTGCTCAAGTAAGGAATCTCATCAAAAATTCATTTTTTATTTGACGTTGCATGGTCATATAACATTTTATTTCCACTTTTTACTAGCTGTAGATTCTATATCCCATCTAAAGATAACTTATTTTGTGAGAACTTCTAGAGCCTGAATTCTGCAACACTAATTATTCACATAAGCATCATCAAAACGATGCAACATGTTCTGACAAAATCACTATTATAACTCAATTAAAAATGAAGGGACAGTTCACTCTAAAGTCCTACAACAGCAGAGGCAGGACACTGACTATCTTAGGAGGGAAACCATCATTTAAAATGCCTTCTGAGTAACCCAGTTAATAATTACACCATCACAATCAATCTTAGTGACACCGGAGCAGAGTTTAGATGACAGCTGAAGTCTGCCACACGCTACTCGACTGTCAAAGGCCTAATTAAGATCTCTGTACCTCTCACATGAAATGACCTTGTCTCTGTCGTTTCTTCTGTGACTGACAGAGAACAATTAGATATACTGCCACAGATAAGTAAGGATGCGCACGGGGAAGAATGAGACTTTAATTATTTTATATCGTCATTATGTGGTTGACTTCTAAATATACTCGACACCTTTGTGAAAGAGGCGGCAGATTAATAACACTTCAAAGTCAGGGGACATTTTGGCGAGGGAAAACTGGCATGGACATTTTCAAAAGAGTCCCTTGACCTTTGACCTCAATTTAAGTGGATGAAAATGGGTTCTATGGGTACCCATGAATCTCCCCTTTACAGAGATGCTCACTTTATGATAATCTCATGCAACTTTGAGGCAGAAAACATGTTGTTTTTTTTAATGCAGTATAAATGTGTTATTTTTGCCTATTCTAAAAATGTTATATTTGAATATTTCTGCATACTGGGGTCCCTTAACAGTCTTGAATTGCATAAATTGGGTATCACTGGAAAGCTGAGACTCTTGTGGATCCAATGAACCCAACTGTATTCATGTGTGATGATGTTAGTCCCCATAGTAGCCATTTCATTGTGGTGGGTCTATTTTTTTTAAACTTGACTTCTCTGTATAAAATGACCTGTAGTGACCTCTAGGATAATCACAACCTCATGAAATATTATAGCCACAAACTAGAGATCTAGAGCATTCAGTGGACTGATGGTTTTCCTAGCTAGATTGACAATAAGGAGGTTTCCAATCACACAAAATGTGTAGAAATCTCCAAATGTCAAAAGTTTTTGATACCAAATCACAGCATGGATTTTTTCTATGGTGTTCCTCCAGGTCTTGGTGTCTCAATGTGGTATTTTGGAGGGATTATTGATCATTTTTATCACTTCTCGATAGGTAAAAAATGGTTAAATTTAGCACCAAATCTGTGTAACAAATGGTATCAACCCCAAAATTTGCTACAACAACTTAATAGAGCATGGGAATGGCCATCACAAACTAATATCATCATGTTATATGCTCTTAAACACTTTCACAGTTTATCCAAATGAATTAATTACATTTTAATTCATGACTAGAACAACTTGACACACAATGCTGCACCTCAAATTAATCTTCAGGTTCCCAGCTTACAGATGATGCAGACCACTTCTATGTGTCATCTACTTCTGACTTTTTATCGACTCCTGAGCATCACCTGTACCCCACGCCTCTAAAAAAGGGGGTGGAAAGATAAGAGGTGAACTACAGTTTAATATCTGTGTATATAAAGAGAAAATGCATGATGAACTCACAGTTTAACACAACCTATTACAGCATCACTACAAATCCCAGCCTGCAGACTCACCATCAGGTTGAATCTATACGTGTTTGACTCAGCCAGAGGAGAAAATTGACCATTAAAAGCAGATCCTGTTGAAGTGGATTTAAAAAGCTCTGGGAGCTGTCCGTGGTGCTGAACTGTGCAACAGTTCTCTGACTGTGAGCCGCAGGTTTAATGTCACTAATGAGGTAGAACTGAGCTGTTTTCTGATTAATGACTGTAGAGAAGGAGCTATTGGTTTATGGTGTCTTTCCTTAAAAGTTTTCCAGTAGTCACCTCCCGACCTCCACCGCAGGATAAAAACACACCGGTCCAGACTAAAGTACATCTCAACAACTCCTGCTTGCACTTATGTCTCATTTATTCTACTTCATTAGAAAAAAAAAAAACACTAAACATGCTTTTAGCCATTTGTTTAAAAGGGATACACTCAGTTTTGGATGATATCTACTCTTGCTCTTACGTGGTTTGAATGCAGTTTGATAAAGGGCTGTAATGTAATGTAAATTTATTTTTTAAAGTGTAACTTTGCCCCCAGGTCTGAGACTACCTCCATCCACTGCATAGTAAAAAAATTGCCAAAAAGTGGGTGACATGTGAAGCAGGAGTTGCTCAGTGACATCCCCTGGCTCATGATTAAAGGGCGTTAACCAGTCAACTTTATGTCAGCATTGGCCTTGCGAGGTTCAGGGCTGATTTCACAGTATGCTGGATGGTGTCTTGAGCCATTTTCAACCCATGAAATGTCAATTTTTTGGAAACAAATGTGTTACCTGTGTTTCATCACATTACAGTGACAGCCTTATCATTTAGTTTACAGCTCAAAAAACATGTTTAAGTGTGCAGTATCTCTTTAAATATACTTTTGCGATTTCTTTCCATTTTTTCCCTCCAGTCTAGAACGCCCAGTTCCAGCCCAGTCCTTGTCATTCCACGGTCACACATGCACGAGTGCAGGCGAATGACCATCGCGTGCTGATGCGATATTTAAGAAAGTTCATCAAAGTTGAACTCCACACGAATCCAAACATGCAAATTTGCTTCACAACTGGAAGTGAATATTTTTCGCCCCTTCACTCGCATAGAATGAGAGTGAATGGGAGGCAAATGTTGATTTTGCACAGTTGTGACCTTGCCTTAAGTTGTCTTAGTTGTTTAAAAATAAATACAACCTCCATTTGTGTCAATCATATTTACACACCGACTCCAAAACCTTCGTCCGTCATTAAAGTTTTCGGATCAGGTCCGATTTTATGCATTTGTTTTTGCATCCGTCAAAATCTAAAAGAGGGTTGTTTGACCACTCAGCGTCACCGACATCATCCAAAATGGCATCTGATGAACCGATTCCCTTTGTGTTCCAGCACAAAGCACAACAGCTCCAGGCTCTGTGTATTTTAGATGCGTCCCATGACTTTTTATCTGCCTGCCACGACCCGCCGGAAATCCCCCGGCAGAAACTCAAAAAAAAAGAAGAAAAATCCCGATCCATCAAACCTAACCAAACCTAAACCCGAGCTCTGTCACATCATAAAGCTGATTTATTTCGCAACAGTAATTTGCAACAGTTTTAGAAGGCACAGACAAATGATGTGGTGCTGCAGGTGGGAGCGTCAGATAGGAAAAACACTTCTATGTGTTGTTCTGGAGGACGTGGACAAATGAGGTATTTAGTCCATTCATTTAGAGGACTTGTTGTCCTTGTTGGACGAGAACCCTCACCAGCTTCCAAAATGTGAAAACAGACAAATTGTGTTTTGTAATGAAAACAAAATGTTTTAAGGGGCAGAGAGCAAAACAAATTTAGTCCATGATTTATTTCATTCATTGTTGCCCAACAAAGAAACATCCCGGTCTGCTGCATCAGCGATAGCACCTCTTCACAAAATAAAACAACAGTAAGAGTTTTGACATTCAGGTATGTCAAACTTAGACAATTAAATACAAATAATTGTTGATATTCTGCAAAGTGATCTCCAGATTAGAGTGCAGTGTTTTAGCTTCGGGCTACTTTGATGGTGACGGACACGTTGGTCCCTCCTGTAATCAAGCTGGTGACCTTCTGCGGGTGGAACGCCCTCTCACACTAATTATAATTATAATGGAGGCATTAAGCTGCCACTGTGAGACAGCAACACTTAAAAGCTTAAATCTAAATATTACCGTTGTTGAATAAGCTGGCATTTTTTGAGTTGCTTAGCAATCAGCGCGCACAAAGCACAGCAACACAATGCTGAGCAGCAGAGAAGGTGAGTTGCTTTCAAAATCCTCCTCTCTCATTTAGCAGCACAGCTGAAATTCCTCTATTTGACTGGAAAAACCTTTAATGAAAGTTTATTCAGACGGCACCCCGGAGCTTCAGTGGAATCGAGTGCTCACCTGTGAAAATACGGAGGAGTCTTCTTGAAGCTGTTTTCCTGTGGGGAAGTGTTTTTTGTTCCCAACAGCACTTTTGTACCTTTGTGGCTGTTATAGTGTCTGGATTCCTTCAGGGTTTGGCATTGGGTCGCAGAGAGCTAATGGCGAATGCCTCGAGCCTCTAAATGTAGAAGGGGTAATCTATTCAGAGCAGGCTGAATGTGTGTGTGTGTGTGTGTGTGTGTGTGTGTGTGTGTGTGTGTGCTCGTGTTTTTCTACCTTAGTGAGGACCAATTTCATTTCCAGACCTTGGTAGTGACTCACTTGATAATCACACTGATTTGTTTCACATTATTCATTCAGTCTGACATCGTGTTCCTGTTAGCTGATTTATGTTTGAGAAGGGGAATAATTTATCTGTCCCGCTATAACTATTTTAACCGTTGCATAGGAGCTGTTAACTTAAAGTTACAGTGTGTAGGATCTGACGGCATCTAGTGGTGTGGTTCAAAGCATTCTCCTACAGCGGTTCATATGATATCTTACGAAAAAGTTACTCCTCCTTTTTTGTTTGTTTTCCTATGACTGTCCAGCAACACGTGTCAATTTCCACTCATTACATGCATACAGTCTTTTCAAAATAAACTTCCGTCTTCACAGGAAACAACTTCCTTAGATCTAGGAAACAAAACTACTTAGTTAGGTTTAGGAAAAGATCATTGTCCGGAAGTGGTGTTACTTAAGTACGCAGGTTACGTGACACAAACGCCGGTCTCCTGGGTGAAAGTCTGGTATTTTTAGGCCCACCCATCCACCCTGACCTCCTCGCTACGTGGCGTTCACCGCTCTTTATACTTCCTGGTTGACAATCATATGGATTACATACAAATCAATTTAATGCAATATACACACATTACAGTACAATAGATAAGCAACAATCTGTCATGGCAATGGTTGTGTACCGACTTATTTCCTAGTGTCTGTTGTGTTCCCCACTCCTCTTGTCCTCCATGTCCCCGGCTGGTCTCTGTGTGTGTGTGTGTCTCTTCCTGTCCTGCAGTCAACCTGGACCCAGTCTACCAGCTCACTTGCTGCCAATCAGCTCGGCATCTCTCTCGGCTCGTTGCTCTGCGCACACCTGTCGTCAATCCACTCGTCAGCTCCTCACTAGTTCAACCCCGACTTTCCTTCCTGTCCTCGCCAGATCATTATCTAAACTACTGTGGTAGCTACGCTCAGGCCAAGCTAGCAAATTCCTTCTATTCCTGTAAACCTGTGCTAATTTGTGTCTGTTTCCTATCGCCCTGTCTGCAACCCTCGCTCTACCTGCCCTCATCAGTCACCCTCGTCCAGCCCGTTTTCTCAATAAACCTTCTTAAAACTTCACCAACCTCTTGTCAGTGTCCTGTGTTTGGATCCACCTGTACCACACAGTGACATAACCAAATTTAAAGATTAATATAAAACACGTTTTGTGGTTGATCAGATCTGATGGCTCTTGAACACATACTGCAAAGAACAACCCAACTACTGTCCACAGATATTGTTTGTGTCATTGCAAAAATGACAACATTGTGTTGTGTAATATCTATCACAGTTTACAAACTGACCTCTTGGTTGAACCCTGCTTCAGCTTTGACCTACATAGTTGTGGGCACAGTTTTCCTGTTCAATGAGGGATTACTGAGGGATTGCCGGATTACGGATTTCAGGTGCACTCACTTTCAGTTTTACCTCCAAATAAAGTGGTTTGTGTGTCGTCTGACTACTTGTGTTACTTGTCTCATTAAACATGAATATAGAGATGTTCCCAGAACTCAGCAAATACTTAAAACTAGGGCTGTCAATCGATTAAAATATTTAATCGTGATTAATCACATGATTGTCCATTGCCACATTTTTTATCCATTCAAAATGTACCTTAAAGGGAGATTTGTGGAGTATTTATACTCTTATCAACATGGGAGTGGACAAATATGCTGCTTTATGCAAATATATGTATACATTTATTATTGGAAATCAATTAACAACACAAAAAAATGACAAATATTGTCCAGAAACCCTCACAGGTACTGCATTTAGCATAAAAAATATGCTCAAATCATAACATGGCAAACTGCAGCCCAACAGGCAACAACAGCTGTCAGTGTGTCAGTGTGCTGACTTGACTATGACTTGCCACAAACTGCATGTGATGATCATAAAGTGGGCATGTCTGTAAAGGGGAGACTCGTGGGTACCCAGAGAACCCATTCTCATTCACATATCATGAGGTCAAAGGTCAAGGGACCCCTTTGAAAATGGCCATGCCAGTTTTTCCTCACCAAAATTAATGATTAATAGTAAATCGCTTTATTATTGCATTAACTTTGCAGCCTTACTTAAAATGTTATAATAACCAGTGGGATTGACGGTCAAAACTTTGAGGATAAGACCCAAGTTGTAATAAACCAGACTTATGTTTCAAAATTCTGGTGTAAGGTTGGGGCAAGGAGCTAGGGAATGTATTACGTAAATGATGGTCCTCACAAGTATAGAAGTGCAGAGTGTGTGTGTGTTTATGTGTGTAATCGACGGTGTGTGTCTGCCTCGCTGTCCTTGTCTGATTTTATGCGTACCGAACACGCTCATCCAAAATTTCAATCTGGGCTTTTGCACCTCAGTAAATGGGCCACATTTGCATCTTTATAATATTCCCTTTTAGCTGTCTCAGCACAGGGAGCTCTGCGGTTGGCTGTGATGTATTTGTGCTCTGCTTACTGCTCACTGTTGGATTAATTCTTAAACAGCCTCCGGAAACATCCTCACAGCTCCCATTCAATCCCGCTAGCCATTCTTTCATATCTTCTTTGCCCTGTCGCTCCGTCTCTTTCTTCCTTCGCTTCTCTCACTTTGCTGTCTTTTATTCTCTGCTTTATTCCCGCTGTCTGTCTGTCTGTCTGTCACCGTCTTTGTCCGTCACTCTTTCTGTCTCGGGCTCTCTCCTCAGCCGACTCTCTGCCGCCAAGTGTCGTTTAGCTGAAGCGCTTATCCAGAGTGACTTAGTGAGGCAGGCGGTATAATCAGTTTGCAGTCGCAGGTAAAGAGCAGTTGATTTTCTCTGATCCGGGGCCAGAGTGGAAAAGTTTAATTTGATGCATTTTAGGGATTTGGTTGGTGTCACTGAAAGGCAGCCTGTTATTGGGCTCATTTATCTCATCTGTCAATAGAGATTCTGGCGTGGAGATGCACATTGCTCTGGTGTTCACGGCACCAGATGAGAGAACATAAAGGATTAGCTTTGTGGTGAAATCCGAGCATTAGTCCAGATTTTACTATCCTGATGGTTTGTTACACAGAACAATAGACTGTATATAAAGATGGACAACACGTCTCCACTTCTTCCCACTGTACAGAAGTGAATCTCGGATACGGGATCTGCCATCTTGAGATTTTCAAGTCATTTGGAGTCAGATTCCCCCGCCCGGACCAATCGAGAGCCGAGCACGGCCACGGCTTGTTAGCAAGAGAGACTCACAGCTGTCAGTCATGACGTCTCACTCCCTTTATTATAGCATCAAATAACTAATTAAAACTAAACTTACCAGAAAACTTAACACTTGAACAAACATCAGCGTGATAAGAACTACCTAAAGAGACAGAAAACATCTTTGGGAAAATTTTAATTGAAGTGTACTTTGACTTTTTAGTTTGGTCCATCCGCCAACATGAAGGGGGCGGGCTTTATGATCTATACTGCAGCCAGCCACCAGGGGGCGATCCAGATGTTTTGACCTCACATTTAGGGAGCTGTCATGTCGTTCATCTTTATATACAGTCTATGCACAAAACCATCTGAGAAGCCGGCATTGGAAACTGTTGAACCATGAACCATCTGTCAATCAAACTCTTGCCGAAGCCAGTCGGGAGAAGAGCGGAAAAACATCTTTTATGGAGAAAAACTCTCCGGTTCTGATATAGCTGATAACCGCTAACTTCTTTAGGAGCCACCATTGTTGCCTCTCCGTGTCGTCGTGTCGCACAAACCTAAACCACACCAGTAGCTCCCAGTAGTTCCTCACAGGATGCTGATTGGTCTGCATTATGCATTAGTTGAAGCCTGATATGATGGATTTGTGTGTGATCTCATCATATTACGAATAAACTCTTGCCGAAGCCAGTCGGGAGAAGAGTGAGATGGAGAAAAGCCTTCAGTGCCGTTCTTTGCTCTGGAGAAATACTCTCCAGTTCTGAAAAAACCTGATGCTATTGCAGCATCTATCCGCTAACCTCTTTAGGAGCCGCCATTGTTGCGTCTCCGTGTGTTGAAGCCTGACAAGATGGATTTTTGTGAGACCTCATCATATCACGAGAATCCAGCTGCTGTAGTGCAATTTCACTTTGTTGTGCTCAGCTTTACATGCATGAGCAACTGCTGACTATCAGATGACAACAGCCGTTTGTCAACACCCATAATCCCTCACTTTGCGATTTGGGGTTATTTCTTCAGGTTGGTTTGCATTTTATAATATAAGGAATCAGATCACAGGTCTCTAACATGAGTTTGAATACAATCCTCCAGTGCTCCCTCTTTTAATCCCTAAAGTTATAATGCTTAAAAACAGCAGGAGACCAAGCTGTTTGAGCTTTGGTGGTGAGCGTTTTACCAAACAGTTGCCTATTTACACATGCAGCAAACAGAGCAACATTAATGGAATGTAAATCCTTTTAGCTCTGCTTTGGTCTCTACCAACTTTTGAGAGTTATCTGGCTCTTTAACTGCTACAGTAGATGTTCAACTTTCTTCAGCAGCTATAGTCTTTAACTGTGTCTGTCTGCAGTTTGGTGCCGGGCAGGTGGTTTAGTGTCAGTGGGTTTTTACAGCTTGTTTGATGAGAACAGCTGCCTGCGGGGTTGATTAGAGCCGTAAATCCAAAACAATGAGCTGAAACCCTCAAAGGATCGAGCTGACTCTCTGCGGCCGCTTCCACATTAAACATATTCATTTGGTCAGTTTTATAGCACAGAATTATAGAGCAGCTTTAACATTTTAGTTCTGGCTGATTCGGTGACACCACCTCTCTGTAAAGTACATTTCCCAGAGTTCCCTTCAAAATCACACATTATCCACCACTGAGGGCAACAAACACACCTTGAGGAGCTACTGGTGGAAAAGCAACTCTGCATTTCATTTTGTGGTGACGCTTGTCACGTGTTTTCTGTACTGATGTTAAGTTGTTTCCGTCTGTATTTTACTTAGTTTATGTACATATTTTAGGCCCAACCATGATGTTTTTCCTAAACCTAGCGAAGTGGTTTTGTTGGCCCATACCAACAATATCATGCCAAGGCGTGTAATAGACCCGCCGGTCCACCAGAGGATAGTGTGTCAGTGTCACGTTTGGCCTCGCTGAGATGTGAATATTACACTTCTGTATTAACATGCAGCACCAGCAGGGGGCGACGAAGCCCCTGACTTAGGTTAAGGCAAGAAAACCACTAAATTAGGTTAAAGGAAAATGTAAAATAAGTATGTAAACTAAGTAAAACATGTACGGAAACAACGTAACGTCAGTGCAAAAAACGGTTGTCACCACAAACGTCATTAACAGAACTTACAAAACAAAACACCGGTCTCGCACACCGGCCTCCTGCATGAAAGTCCTGTTTTTGTTTGACCCATCCACCTCAACACCCACTCCACATAAGTGGTCTTTCTCACTTTATGTCACTAGCTCGGAGCGTAGAATGGAATACGGAGTACGGAAGACACGTGACAAACGTCACTTCATAACACTGCACCTTCATACTATTCACGCCGCAGTGAGGCAAAACGTGACACTGACACGCCGTCCTCTTGTGGACAGGTGGGTCTATAAAATGCTTTAGCATGATAATACGCACATGCACTTTTCTTTGTGAATCACGCGTTCGAATCCACGTGTGAATCCGGCGCAGTATTTGCAGATTGAACAACTATTGCTAGAGAAAAATTGTGTTTAATAAAACTATCTTAATGATTAAGACGTGAACTACTTTTCATGACAGGTTGCAATTTAATTAGGCAAAAATAACAATTTTGCATGTTTTTTTTGTTTTTTTTTAAATATAGAAATCAAACTCTGGAAGCTGCACAGGCCCGAGCGCTCCCAAAACTTCAGTCGGTATATTTTTACAAGCAGAGATCTGACATGTCAAAGTCACAGTGCCAAGATTTCCTTTTCTGCACATCTCTCTTCCTTATATTTCATTTTCTCCCCTGGAGACAGTGATCCATTTCCATTAGGGAGTCATCTCACTGCTGTGTCCCAATGTGTCAGAAGGATTAAAGACTGTAGTTATAGCGCTGGATATGAATACTGAACAGGATTCCATCACTTTGACTTCTCCGTCATTTAGAAACTTACATTCAGACGGTGTAGAAGTGGCATTTATTGTACGCCTGCTGAAAATCTGCTGTAATATCGAACTGTCTCTGAGATGATTTGTTTGGTAACTTATATTATTTCTTACTTCTTTTTCTATCACAATCACCACAGATACCATCTGGCACCAAGTTTGAAACAATGCTGAGGGCGCTCCAGCCTCTATATCGTGATCATGTTAACTGCTCTGAAGTTGAGCGATACAGGTTCAATAAAAGATGGAGAGGTTTAAAAGATGCAGTTTGTTACTTCAGGGCTCAGCCTCAACGAGGAGACATTTCCAATAAATGCATTAATGGATAGTGAAGCAGAGGTTTGACAATTATCTGAGGTTGAAAAGCTACGCGGGGTAAAATAAAGGCCATGTGTTCTGTAGGAGTGATATTTAAAAGGGAGAAACTAATGAAACGCTGCAGCAGAAAGTTCCAAGTACTCAAACTTTCAAAAGTTCAGTTCTGGGTGGAGTTAACGAAACTTAAATTAGAGATTCTTCTGCTTAATCTGAGAAGCTGCAGGTGGTCTGAGAAAAAAAACAAAAAAACGTCAAAACAATCACGATGGAGTGATGAAGAGGCAATCAACCCAGTTCTGACAGGTAATTGAGAACTCGAGTATCATCAAAATGCTTGTGGCAGATTTAGGAAAATCTTCACTTAGGAAGCGTATGTGCTCGAGCTGAGAATCTGTTTGATGAGGAGGGAAGACAAAAAAAGAAAACATCTGGTGGGTAAATGGAGGACAATCAGAATCTAATGATGAGAAAATTAAGTCATTAATGGACAAGTTCTGTGACACAGTTTCACAGAGCAGGGACATAAAGGCTGTACTTTCTTTTTTTGTCGTAATTTTTTTGTCTTTCCATCTTATTTCAATCGATTCAATTATTGCTAACACCTTATTTAGGTAACTCCTCCTGTGAAGCATCCATAACTGGTGTATATGTAGTTAAAGCAACAGTTTGTAACATTCGGTGAGCAGTTCAATGACCCTCCGAATGTCTGAGTTCACAGCAGACGGTTAAATGCTCACTTTAAAGTTATCCGCAGCAGAAGAGCACAAACTTTTTTTGCATGTTAAATGAAAAGAATCTATCAACAGTATCTGCTGAGTACAAGCAACAGTAAGTGGACCAAAGAGGGATTACAAGATAGAACGACGACTTGAGACGATAAAGCTGCTTGGAGAATAATCCCCATTCCATTTAGAGAAAACACTAAAGGACGAGCTGTAGAAAAGTGAAGGCTAAAGAGAAAGGGAGAGAAGATTGTGTGTGCCGGTGCCCTAAAGCAACAACAGACGATCCGCAGATGCAACAAAGTGAAATTAGGCTGCGTGTCGGGAACATTACTCAGCAGAACAGTAGTTTGCAGCCGAGTGGATCAAAGGTGTTCACTCGCGAGCTGCCTGGTCAGGTTTTTTGGCAGATGCTACCCGTCCCAGAAAGCTGAGCGCTCGCCACTTTTCTAACCTCATTTGGCACGTACTGCTTTAATGTTCTCCCGTTTGGAAAATCACCAAAGACCTGAACATTTTCAAAGGCAGATGTCGTCACTCTCAGATGGGCTGGAAGGTGTATTGTGTCATGTAGACAGGAGGGGCCGACGAGCAACATGATCACAGACTGAGGGAGGCGTTGACAAGGATTCATCAGGACAGGATTAAAGAGGAATTTAAATCAGAAGACTGCTTTAGAATCACAGGCTACACAGGCTAATGGATGATTACAGGAGAAAACCCATGGTATTGGGAAAGCAAAATATTGCGTCATGGTTTAATTCTGAATGGAGTCTTGCTGCTGGCGGTGGGCTGACGAGCATATTAATATCATATAGGCTGGGGGAGTAAAAATCCACTGGAAACACTAAAAACAACTTCTTAAACAGGTCAATGATAGTACACAACAAAAGAGAGGATCCATCTAAAACAGGAAAGTGAGAAAAACGAATATGTGGACAAATACAGACCCTCAATGTGATGAAAAACTAGGGCTGTCAAAGTTAATGTGATAACGCAAATTCGTTTTGAGGCCACTAATGTCATTAACGCAACTTGCAATGTTTAGGTTGTAGCGGGCTCAGTTTTAAAGCTAGAGTGAAGATACTGGTGTCATATGAAACTAGAAAACCTAAAGAATCCATTGGTACCAATTAGGTTAAATAACACTTCAAACTTACGCTAAATTTTGGTGAGGAAAAACTGTCATGGCCATTTTCAAAGTGGTTCCTTGACCTCTGACCTCCAGATATGTGAATGTAAATGGGTTCTATGGGTACCCACGAGTCTCCCCTTTACAGACATGCCCACTTTATGATAATCACAT
>CAKAOI010046112.1:0-13379 GCA_916701655.1 Sebastiscus albofasciatus | reverse complement strand
TGTGTGTGCGCGTGTGTGCGTGTGTGTGTGAGAGAAGGACAGGAAATGTGACGTGATTATACGGTGCCATCAGTGTGTATCGGAGCGTAATGAGAGCCACAGTTCCTACTCCCACGGCTTGTTGTTGTCCATCACAGACACTCTGACTATAACATGTTTCACTTGTTTACTCTGAAACTAAAGACAATGTACAAATATTGTCCCTGTAGTGGTCATGTGACCGGCGTTCGTGGACAGTTTTTAGCAAATATATGGTGGTAGCAATGTTAGCAGTACTGACCGGCGTTGGAGGTTTGGTTATGTTTAGGGTTTAGGGCGGGGGTCAGCAACCTGCGGCTCAGTTTAAGCTGATAAAACGCAAAATCATCGTTAGACGATAGGCTATGGGTTCCGAGACTGCATTTCGGTCAATGCATTCCACCTCTTTTAGCGGAGCAGTTAAGCATAACAATTGTACATTTTGCAATAAAAGCAACACATTTGGCACAGATGGTTTATATGTTAAGAAAAGATATAGATAGAAAAACGCAAAAAAATAAAAACAAAAGGAGCATGATCACTTCAGGGTCAAAGTTCAACCCACTTGCCATCGCAAGCAAATAAATGCACCGATGACAGGCTGAAGATCTTGCCGTTCTATAGCTGTATTGGTTGTCATTCTATCATGAGGGCAAGAGGGGTGAACTGTGAACCTGAAGTGACCATGCTCCTTTTATTTGGTTGCTCATATGATAGCATTAAAAAATACAAATTAATCCCAAATTTGAGTTTCACATACGCACACTGATAAGATATGCTCTCTCGCTCTTTCTACAGGGTCTTTAAGAAGTCCAGCCCCAACTGCAAGGTAGGGTGTGTGTGTGTGTGTGTGTGTGTGTGTGTGTGTGTGTGTGTGTGTGTGTGTGTGTGTGTGTGTGTGTGTGTGTGTGTGTGTGTGTGTGTGTGTGTGTGTGTGTGTGTGTGTGTGTGTGTGTGTGTGTGTGTGTGTGTGTGTGTGTGTGTGTTTCTTCCTCTGTGGAACACCTCCTGTTATAGATTATTATTCTAATAATAACTCCCTCTCTTTCCACAGCTCACCGTTTATCTCGGCAAGCGAGACTTTGTTGATCACTTAGACCACGTGGATCCAGTAGGTGAGTCCAAACGCACACACACACACACACAGGCACGTACGCACATCTTTATGTTTACTTTGGTCACTTTTGAGGACATTATATAGAATACCACTGATTCCTCTGTGTTCTGCAGATGGAGTGCTGCTGGTAGACCCAGAGTATCTGAAAGATCGAAAAGGTAAGACAGCCTGAAAGGAAGACGCTCTGTAACCGACTGAATGACCGATTCACCGTCCAGTCAATCGGTGTCTTTCGTCCGTCCCCAGTGTTCGTGACTCTGACCTGTGCGTTTCGTTACGGTCGGGAGGACCTGGACGTCCTGGGCCTTTCCTTCCGGAAGGATCTGTACGTCAACACCATCCAGGTGTTCCCTCCTACGCAGGAGATGAAGACGCCTCTGAGCCGGCTGCAGGAGCGGCTGGTGAAGAAGCTGGGTCGGCACGCCTACCCTTTCCACTTCACCGTAAGACTTCTAAACACAAACACCACGACCTCTGCTTCACTCTGACACTACTATAGACCAGCGTATACTGTATATACATAGACGCCGCATTGGACGCTTCAGGATGTTGCAATACGTCAACGTGGGCGCCATATTGGACAGGGCAATACTGGCCTGTAACCCTATACAAGTGAACGGGGGAGCTGCTGTTTTTCTGGATAAAAAGCACCATAACAACTACATTTCTCAACCGATTTCAACGAGTCGTTATTATATTAAAGGGTTTATGATCTACATGGAGTAGAGAAATAAAGTTTTGTCTCCAGTTATTTAGAATCTCGATAGTTCAGCTATAATCGCTGCTAGACGCTCAGGAGACGTGTGTGTACCGTAGGCTTACATGAACTAATTAATGTTTATTTTAGATTTATGACTAGAACAGTTTGACTCACAGTGCTGAGCTGCATGTCAAATTAATCATCAGGTTCCCAGCTTTCAGATGATGTGCACCACCTCTATGTGACATCTACTGCTGATCTGCTATCTCCCCTTAAAGACACCCCTAAAAAAGACAAAAACAGGCCTATTGTTTGTCTCGCTGTATGCATCTAGAGCTGCCATTTAGAGGTCACCTTGTTTTTTACATGTGTCAGATCCCCCAGAACCTGCCTTGCTCAGTAACCCTCCAGCCGGGCGCAGAGGACACCGGGAAGGCGTGTGGCGTGGACTATGAGCTCCGAGCGTTCTGTGCTAAAACCGTGGAGGAGAAGATCCACCAAAGGTTTGACACACATTCAGACATCTGACACTACAGCCAAACTAACACTCCATCAATGTGCTTATATATATGAACCTGCTGTGTGTTGTGTAGGAACTCTGTGCAACTGGTGATCCGGAAGGTTCAGTATGCTCCAGAGAAGCCCGGTCCACAGCCGATGGTGGAGACCAGTCGCAACTTCCTGATGTCCGATAGATCTCTACACCTGGAGGCCTCGCTGGATAAGGAGGTACAGTAACTCACACACTTTGATGTGCTGTTTGATGACTGGGACACACACTATGCTAAGAAGTGTCTCTCTCTAGCTGTACTACCACGGCGAGCCCATCAGTGTCAACGTCCACGTCACCAACAACTCCACCAAGAGTGTGAAGAGAGTGAAGATATCCGGTAACTCCACCTTCTCTTACACACGTCATTATCACTTCAAGTCAACATTGGGAGCTACAGTTAAAGTCAAGCATTGACTCTACTGTGATCTGACTTGGGAGACAGATGAGAGCTAAAGGAACTACTAAAATAACTCTCCTCTCCTCCTCTCAGTTCGTCAGTGTGCTGACATCTGTCTGTTCTCCACGGCCCAGTACAAGTGTCCAGTTGCCGTGGTTGAAGCAGAGTGAGTTCTTCTATACTGATATCCTTCTTTTCAACCATTTCATAGTCACTTTGCATCTCTTTGTAGTAATTTTGTGTCTCTTTGTAGTAATTTTGAGTGTCTTTGTAGTTGTTTTGTGTCTCTTGTGAACATTTTGAGTCTCTTTGTAGTTGGTTTGTGTGCATTTGAAGTCATTTTGAGTCTCTTTGTAGCTGTTCGTCTCTTTGTAGTTGTTTTGCCCCTTTTCATAGTCATTTTGCATCTCTTTGTAGTCGTTTTGTGTCTCTGTAGTTGGTTTGTGTCTCTTTGTAGTCATTTTGTGTCTGTTTGTAGTTGCTTTGACCCTTTGCATAGTCTTTGTGAGTCTCTTTGTAATTGTTTTGTGTATCTTTGTAGTTGTTTTGCCCCTTTTCATAGTCACTTTGCATCTCTTTGTAGTCGTTTTGTGTCTCTGTAGTTGGTTTGTGTCTCTTTGTAGTTGTTTTGTGTCTCTTTGTAGTTGTTTTGTGTTTCTTGTGAACATTTTGTGTCTCTTTGTAGTTGGTTTGTGTGCATTTGAAGTCATTTTGAGTCTCTTTGTAGAATTTTAGATCCTGTTCTCTTTACAATCTATATTAATTATGAAAAGCACATAATCAAATGTGCAAGTATGCAGATGACACAATCTTATACGCAAATGCAGACACAATTGAAAACGGAATTAAACACCATCAACATATCTTAGCAGCCTCCTGAAGTATCGAATTTATATCCCACTAGTGCCGTCTTCTGCAGTCAAGAATGAATTTTCGTGCTCAAAGACTCATTTTGTTTTCATTGCAAGCTTTCAGTATGTAGGAACAGCATGGATCACTCTTTAACTTTCCCATTTTGCTCTTTTCTCCCTGACCTTTACCCCCCCTTTACCCACAACCTCAGTCACCAGGTTTCTCCCAGCTCCACCTCCTGCCAGGTCTACACTCTGACCCCCATGCTGGGTACCAACAGGGAAAAGAGAGGTCTGGCCCTGGATGGAAAGCTAAAGCATGAAGACACCAACCTGGCCTCCAGCACCATGTACACGCACACACATACACACACACACCTGCATCAAAAGGGTCTACTTTCAATGCAAAGAAGCACACAAACTCATGGATATGTACAGCATAGTGACGGATTGCCTCTCTCATACCTGTGTGCGTGTGTCCTGCAGAGTAAAAGAAGGCACCAACAAGGAGATGATGGGGATCCTGGTCTCCTACAGAGTCAAAGTCAAGCTGGTGGTGTCTCTTGGAGGGTAGGTGAACACACTCAAGTTTTTCACAGGTTGCAAGGGTGTTCAGAGAGTTAATTCTATATCTTGCATCTGTATTTGTGTGTGTAGGGATATTGCGGCGGAACTTCCTTTTGTCCTGATGCATCCCAAACCTTCAGAGGAGCCCAAACCCCAACCACAGCCAGGTAGGACACACAGAGGTCCTGTTCAGACCTGGTACTAACACGCGTCCTCTGTAATCCGAACACAAGAGGACAGCTTTCAGTATGTCGTGTTCACACCTGGCATTAGACTGCGTCTCCACATGAGTGACCACTTGTGATCCAATCTCACTTCCCCGCTCTATATGCACATAAACACGTAGTAAACACACGGCTAATACAGCAGACGTTGTGACGTTATATTACAGGAATGTCAGTAGTAATATCCTACATAGTATTAGAGTGTAATTTAATGTCTCACTGTGTTCTTGTTTCTAGTTGTTCCAGAGGCCGAAGCTACTGTGGATACAAACCTCATAGAGTTTGAGATGAAGTAAGTGTGTGTATAAACTTTTTTCTCACTATATTTGACTGCAGAGTGTCTGGCTGTGATTTGAGTCCTCTGATGATGTAGAAACATAATTTACTAGAGCGAGAGACGCTTTGCGAAGTACCTGTATGTGCTGGTTTGATGTATAGATAAGTGTCATATCATCTGCATATACATGAATCTTTACTGGACTCCTATAGTGATTGTGGGACTTCAGACACTCTGAATACAGCATCTTTACCGATACCTATTTGCCTTAATTTCTGTATTAATATCTACATATATATATACATATATATATATATATATCTACATATATATAGCTTATTTTGATGATGCTCTCTCTCTTTTTAGTACCCCCTCTCAGATCGATGACCTTGTGTTTGAAGACTTTGCTCGCCTGGGGCTAACGGGGATGAAAGATGAGGGCAACCCCTTCTGTTAGCAGGGTTATACCTGTCTTGAGTGGGAGGTTACAGGACGCCTCAACCCGAGCAACCCAAGAAAAAGAAGAGCCTCCTGAGTCTGACCCACTGTTTGAATTGTACCAATGGTCAGTGACTCAGGTAACTATAGTGTCAATTTAACAGGAGTTTATTGAGTGAAGTTACAGCACAAGATGTGTTCGCTGCTTGACTCTTTTCATTCCACTGATATCAGTGTTGTATATGCTGCTGTGATTCAGGATTTATAATTCTAGCCTTTAAACAAAGGAATAAAAGTGGTGTTTTCTATTGATGGTAGGTCAACTGTTGTCTTCAGGGGAACCTCTGCTCCCTATTGATTTATCCTTAAAGCTGGGCATACACTGTACGCTTTTAGAAATGTTGTGTACTTCCTACTCCTACTGTACGAGTAGAGCGTTTGCGATGTAAAGCCTAAGTTCACGATTTATGTGCTCACACTGTACGTGAAAAATAAAACACAACCGGTCGGCTCTTGCGGGTCGTTCTGGCTGTTGACAGTCGTCAATAAAGATTTAGTTTGAAAGCTCCGAGGCAAGTAAAGTCTGTTTGCTAGCAGAGGTCTGTACCGGTCACGATGATAACAAGGCAGAAACATCTGTGTCATCCTGTCTGCTAAAACGTCTTAAAAAAAGAGGCAGCGGCGTAACGTTATATGGACTCGTTGTGGCGAGGAAGACGTGGACAGTATGGTCATTTTGCAGAGAGAATTGGAGGTCAGCTAGCTACGTTTTACTCGCTGTATCTATTGTAACCTACATTATCTTGATAGCTACGCTCTGATTACTGTAAAAACAGTAGAAAAAAGGCGCTGACGTTGGGGAATTAGCTCGTGGCTCTGCTTCAACTGTGCCAGAAATTCATCCCCCCCTGTACTCTGCACGGCAAACGACGCCCGACGAAGCTGAAATTCGGTCTGACTATAAATGAGTCGTGCCGCTCAAAATTCATGCCAGAAACAGGCTGAAATTGTACAGTGTATGCCTATCTTTAACCTCTTTATAATGAAATAAATCAAATGTATTTGGAGCAGAACAAGCTAGAGGGTAGAGTTAAATAAGCAGGAATGATTTTATTTTTATAGTTTTGTATTTTGCATATCAGTGGAGTAAACTAACAGTGATTTAAACAGATTTCTTTTTTATGTCTGTTGAACAGCCAGGGATTTGTTTTTAATCTAGCTTTGGCCTTCCAGTGTTCAGCAGTGGTGGAATGTAACTAAGTACATTTACTCAAGTACTTTACTTAATGAGTCCAATTTTGACATTGGCTATAATCTCTTTCTTGTGTCACAGTCAGTGTTCGTCTCTAAACAACCTCTCGTGTTTTTGTATCTATGAAGATGCATGATTTTAGATAATGAATGTTTTTTTTATTTTTTCCATATTGTAAATGTGTGCTATATAAATGTAAGATACCACAGCTATTAACAATATAATCAAACCAAAGATTTATAAAACACGTCATTTGAAGACTTCACAATATACAGAAGAACATATTACAAGATACTCCATTGGATGTATTGTTATTTTACTCAATAAAATGAAATCAAATGTACCAAATAATCTTGTCAAATGCGTCTTGAACTGATGTAAAACATGACAAAAGCTTTTGAAATTTCAAACTTCAGTGAACGGTGGACAGCTGCGTGGCACATCATTAACTACGATATTGTCGAGCAAGCAGAACGAGTTCAGATTTAAGAACGTGCAGGACAGGTAGAGGGCCTTTTTGAGCGTTAATGAGGACAGTTTGGCGTACGTCACTGAGGTTTTGAAGACAAAAGAAGTCGCTTTTCCTCTGTTAGATTCCTCCCTGTATGATGCGGGTGCCAGATCACAAGATCACAACAAGTGCTGAAAACATATACTGAAACATTTGGTATGAAATGTCTTTGTATTTGTATTAGAGGTATCTTTACAAGGTCACATGAATAGAAAAAAACACCATTAAACAACAAAAATATACCCAGAAATGCACTTAAAGGAAAAAAAAAAGTTATTTACAAGAGTTCTTCTTTATGTTTCTTGTAATAAAAAGGATCTATGAAAAGACTGTAAGGCTGGTAGCAGATACGGTCACATCTCTGCTCTCATGTCTGCTGCTGCTGTTGCTGCTGCTGCTGCTGCTGCTGCTGTTGTTGTTGCTGCTGTTGTTGCTGCTGCTGCTGCTGCTGCTGCTGTTGTTGCTGCTGCTCCAGCATCACTTCACAGGTCCGTCCCAGTTCTCCTAGTTTGACCTTGGCATACTCCGCTCGATTCAGTGCCATCTGACAGTCCTTCCTCGATGAATAAGTGGAACCTTCGTGAGGTTGACCGGTAGCTACCTGGAGGGAAAAGACGGGAGGATTACTGCTTTGTTCTACTGATGTCATTTCAGTTTTAAAGGGGAACTATGTCCATTTTCAAAAATTCATACATGTTATTCCCATGGTCTAAGTAGGGCTGCACAATTAAATGAACGTGATCTCCTGAGATATTAATGTTTTAAGTGAGCGTTCTGCTCATAGAAATCTCTGCTGCATATCAAATCAAGCGCTTCCTAAACTAACAGCCTCTGGAAATTCCCGAAAAGCTTTTAAAATAAGCGTTGCCGATCCAAAATAAAGACAGATTCAGCAACTGCATGGTTTATTTCTCGCATAAAATGTTTTCAGAAACACTACTACTACTACTACTGTGTGTGTTTGACCTGTGTGAGGTAGCGGATCTGGCCGCTCAGTTCGCTCTCCACTCGGTTGACGGAGCTCTGGAACTGGACCAGCTGTCTGTCCAGGAGGCTGGCGTTGTGTTTGTCTTTGGAGAGCTCCAGCACTATATTACCTGCCGGGGAAACAAACAACATAACATATCAGTTTTATTATGACCACACATGTTAGCGTTAGCAATGCGGGCTGTTACATCGAAATCTCTGAGGTCACCATTTCTGATGGCTGTCGTCAGAAATGGTGACCTCACAGTACCTGTATAATAAATGAGGCAAATATGTGACAGAAAACACACAAAACTAAATTGTTAAAAAAATTATATAGATGCCTCTTAATATCTTGAATTTAAAGCAGCAGTAGGTGAGATGGAGCATGTATGATTAAAAAAAGTTAATTTTCATAAAACGGTCACTATATCCTAGGGATGTCACAAGAACCGATACTTCGGTACCAGAATTCTAAAAATGTGACGGTACTCGTTTTCTTCAGTACCAAAGGTACCGAACGATGCCTGTTATGGTCATTTGGTACCGGAGCGGAGGTACTGGAGATGTGATTCTTCTGGATCTAATGGGGGCAGTATACGCAACAAGTGTTCTCATCTGCCATGAAATGAAGGAAGAATAACGCCGTAACAGCACGGAAAAAAAACAACACCACGAGACGTGAAAGATGGCAGCTGCTGCAGTGCTACCTCCGCCTCGACTCGTTGAGAAGACAAATAGCAAGAGTCGGGTATGGAAGTACTTTGCGTTCGAGGCGGATTTACAAGGAGTAGTAATAGATTTGCAAAAACCAGTATGCAGTGCAGTAACGGTGCCGTCGTACTTATCTTTCCAAAGGAAGAAATACTTCCATTTTAGCACCTCAAAGACAGACATCCAGACAACATTGTTTGTTTTAAATACTTAAAGGCTTCATGCCACTGTTCTGTTTTGCAATGTTAATAGACGTTTCTTTTTAATTATTACTTAAAGGCTACATGCCTCTGTTTTTTGTAATGTTCAAATTATTTAAGAAAGGAGTGCGTGTTGAATCACATGGGATATATTGGTTTATTTGATACCGTGGTATCGAGAATCGTGTAAACTCACTGGTATTGGTATCGACTACTAGATTTCTGGTACCGTGACATCGTCATTTTGAAATAAAAAAATAAAAATGAAAAAAACAGAGCCATGAGGAGGAGCAGAAGTCTAGTTTTCTCTCAGAACACTTGAATTAAAATATGCTGAAGGGTTATAATGGATTTTTTGCCCAATGATGCCAAAAAACGTGCTGCCTACTGCAGCTTTAATGATATATTCACTAAACTGTAAAAGATGGGTACAATTGGCTCACATTTTCTGTCATCAGCCGTCAGAAATGATGTGTTTCTGGCTCTCTGAGGTCACAGATTTCAGTGTAAACACCAACCCTGTCTAATAAATAGTCTTTTAGCAGTCTAATGTGTGTAATGTGTCCTCACCAGCGCACTGCAGGATCATCGCTATCTCCTTCTCCACCTCCTCCAGAGCTCTCAGTCTCTCATTAGCCATAAAGAGGACCTTTAACCCGCTACAAGAACCAGAACCAGTCCTCCTGTAGTCCACTCCGTGTTGGTTCCGGATAACTCAGAGTAAACAGGAGTAAACTGCTTTAACTAACTCAACTTCTACTGAGACTGAAGCATCAACTGCTGACATCTGCACAATAACAAAGAAGAGCAGCGCACTAAAGAGACGTCACTTCCGTCGTTGCACACTTGTGACGTCATTCCGCTTTGCAGAGAGAGTGGTTTCATTTCTGTTGTCCTTTTGTGTCTGGCACAGCTCTTTCTTTATGTTTTCGCTTTGCTTCTTTTGCAATAGCAAAAGGCTGTGGCTCTTTTAAAGTTATGACTTTATTCTCGTAATATTACGAATGTTTTTCTCGTAAAGTTATGACTTTATTCTGACAATCTTCTAATGAATTACTCAAGGGCAACAGGAATAATGGAGAGAATTTAATTATTATTATGATTATTATTGTTGTTGTTATTAATAATAATAATTAATTTGTATTATTATTTTTATTTATTTTATTATTAATAATAATAATTATTTTTATTTTAATTTTTTGTTTTCTTATTACATTTTTTTTAAATTTATTTATTTTATTATTATTATTCTTTTTTTTTTTTTTCCTGCACAATCTCCTGCTCCACACTCCAGTCCAGTAGGTGGTGGTAATGCACCTCTAATAAACACCAAAGAAGAAGAAGAAGCAGTCACTTCCGTTGCACCCTTGTGACGTCGTGACGCTTCAGAGCAGAGAGAGAGGTAAGATGGCTTCCTCCTCCTCTGCCTGGCTGCGTGCTCCCTCTGCGATGAGACTCACGGAGGGTTTAGTCTCGGTTCTGAAGGAACAGCGACCAGAATACCTACCGGCTCTGCTGGCCAACTACAGAGAACACGGAGTGTTTCAGAACCAGGTGAGAACCAGACCGGAGGAGAACACGTGTTACCATGGAGATGACCGGTTCACCTGTTAACTAGCTGTTACCATGGAGATGACTAGTTCACCTGTTAACTAGCTGTTACCATGGAGATGACCGGTTCACCTGTTAACTAGCTGTTACCATGGAGATGACCGGTTCATCTGTTAACTAGCTGTTACCATGGAGATGACCAGTTCACCTGTTAACTAGCTGTTACCATGGAGATGACCAGTTCACCTGTTAACTAGCACACATCTGGAGAGATGACTAGTTTACCTGTTAGTCTGTTAACTAGCACACATCTGGAGAGATGACTAGTTTACCTGTTAGTCTGTTAACTAGCACACATCTGGAGAGATGACTAGTTTACCTGTTAGTCTGTTAACTAGCACACATCTGGAGAGATGACTAGTTTACCTGTTAGTCTGTTAACTAGCACACACCTGGAGAGATAACTAGTTAACCTGTGAACTAGCTGACACCTGGAGGTGGAGGTGTTTTAACACCTGTGTTTGTTGTTTCTCTCTCTGCAGGGCTCGAGTGCTGTTGGGGGTCTCGTAGGTTTCAGCAATGCCAAACTGGGCTCAAGCAAGACCAGGTGAGAACACCTCATGTCAGGTGGATCTATAAAGGTGAGGGGAAGGTTTGGTGGTCGTATGGAAATGTAATCTCTCTGTGTGTGTGCAGGTTTGAGGGTCTCTGCCTGCTCTCCATGCTGGTGAAGGACAGCTCCAGCGATCTGTTCCAGCAGCACTGTGTTTCCTGGCTGCGCTCCCTGCAGCAGGTCATACAGGTGAGATGAGACATTACACACACATGCACTGAGGCTATGGATATGAATGGTGGTGACACAATTCTCCCCAGCCTAACACCTTCTCTTCTGTTTTGTATCCTGCAGTCTCAGGCTCCGGTCCAGACCATCCAGCTGGCGGTGAACATCCTGAAGGACTTACTGCAGTACTCGTCACAGCTAGCAGAGCTGGCCAGGGAGGTCGGCCTCAACTCCATCCTGGGCATCCTCACATCTCTGCTGGGCCTCAAGACGGAGGTGAGGGGACACGACACGACATTTAATATCCAAAAATCCACATTATACGCCCCATTTACACCGCAGGAACTTTCCCCTACTAAGAACTAAGGACCTTTTGAGGAAGTCATTGCGATCCATTACTGATGAGCTCTGAAAAAGGACCGTTAAAGAGCCGTCATCTGTAGCTGCTGTAATCCTGTAAAAACGTCTACCAATCACTGCCTCGAGGTCCGCTTGGAAAGAACCAATCAGATGCCTCCCTGCTCGTACTCTACCCTTGGCGTGCACCAGCCTGAACTCAAAGCGCATCGCCGCCGCACGTCTAGTGGAGAATGGAAGAGAAAACTCAGCCCTGCAGTAGCACTGCCGCGGTTACTTGTCATGAGGTAGCTTTCCAACATTCATCGACCCTATCTTTAAGTTCTGGGGACATTTTACGGGACATTTTTACCTCCCAAAAAAGGCCCTGCTCGGGTAGTAGTACTTTCTGAAAGTACCAGAACTTTCGGGGTGGAGTTTGCAGGGATGACCGTCGTCGATTGGTAAAACGGACACTCAATGCCGCTGCTTCTATGGCTTCAATCTTCGCAGGTCTGCGGTGGAAACAGAGGGCTAAAGGAACCTTTTAGTTCCTTGAGAAGTAGTTCAGGGACACCACTTCTATGTGACATCTACTGTTGACCTGCTATCTCCCCTTAAAGACCTCCTGTACCCCTCTAAAAAAAGTCAAAAACAGGTCTATTGTGGGTCTCAGAGGGTTAATTAAGTAGTCAAGAGATGACTTGACAGTGAAGAGAGCTCTAATAGTAACCAGCTTTGTTCCTCCTGTGGTCTCAGTGTGAGCTGGCAGCCATGGAGGGGATGACCGCCTGTATGACCTTCTACCCCCGAGCCTGTGGATCCCTCAGGGTAAGATACACCGATGAACCGATGAGATGAAGAAGACAGGAGTGAAAGATTTCTCGATGTAGAAACTTTGAGTTTAAAGAGTCTTTCTTTTCTTCTTTTAGGACAAACTGGGAGCGTACTTCCTGTCCAAAATGGACAACACGAACAAGAAGACACAAGAGGTTTGTGATTCTCTGAAACATGAAGCTGTTTATTCTGAAGACATTTCTTCCGTCTAACTCTCCTCGTTGTCGTTGTGTCAGATGGCCTGTCAGTGTTACGGCCGTCTGCCCTGTCTGGGCGGCCTGTTGGACAGAGGCGTGGGTGCCGGCAGAGCCGAGGGCTGGACCAATCAGATTCACTGCCTGCTGGCCTCGGCCAATGGGCTGCTGGCTCAGATCTACCAGGGTTCAGAAACAGGTACGTGTTTCTATCGGTGATGGTCGACTGTTTCTGTAGAGCCAGGGATTATCTAATTCTCTAGAACCCTCGGTGGCAGTGATGATTTCCATCATGTGTCGTACTCTGTTGATGCAGTTTGCTTTAAAAGCTCTCTCTGTTTGCTGGTGACAGATGGAGCGGTGCAGTACGAAGGACCGGGCGTGGAGCTGGCCTTCTCTCATCTCGACCAGTCGGATCCTCTGCTGCTGCTGCAGCTCCAGCACAGATACACAGCCGTCTGCCTGGCACTCAAACACACACTCAGGTACCACACACACACACACACACACACCTTCAAGGGAAATCCACCTTTTAAAGGGTCAGTTCACCAAAATCACAAAAGAATATATTAGGGCTGTCAAATTTCTTGCCGATTCTTGGGTTGTACCAGGCTCAGTTTTAAAGCTGGAGTGAAGATACTGGTATCATATGAAACTACAAAACCAAAAGAATCCATCGGTACCAACCACGTCTTAATAGCTTGTTGAGAAGGAGGTTAAATAATGCTCCAAACTTGCGCTACATTTTGGCGAGGAAAAACTGTCTTGGCCATTTTCAAAGGGGTCCAGTACATTTAGAACAGATAAAAACTGTGATTAATTTGTGATTAATCACATTTAAGTTTAGACAATCATGCAATTAATCACAATTTAATATTTTAATTGATTGACAGCC
>CAKAOI010046111.1:0-23897 GCA_916701655.1 Sebastiscus albofasciatus | reverse complement strand
TCGGCAACAAGTCGGACTCGTTTCCGGTGAGGGTTGGCCTCCGCCAGGGCTGCGCTTTGTCACCAATCCTGTTTGTGATATTCATGGACAGGATATCGAGGCGTAGTCGGGGGGAGGTGGGTTTGCAGTTCGGTGTGCTGAGGATCTCATCGCTGCTTTTTGCAGACGATGTGGTCCTGTTGGCATCATCGGGCTGCGACCTTCAGCACTCACTGGATCGGTTCGCAGCCGAGTGTGATGCAATCGGGATGAGGATCAGTACCTCTAAATCTGAGGCCATGGTTCTCAGCAGGAAACCGGTGGATTGCATACTCCGGGTAGGGAATGAGTCCTTACCCCAAGTGAAGGAGTTTAAGTACCTCGGGGTCTTGTTCACGAGTGAGGGGACGATGGAGCGTGAGATTGGTCGGAGAATCGGAGCAGCGGGGGCAGTATTGCATTCGCTTTACCGCACCGTTGTGACGAAAAGAGAGCTGAGCCGGAAGGCAAAGCTCTCACTCTACCAGTCAATCTTCGTTCCTACTCTCACCTATGGTCATGAGGGCTGGGTCATGACCAAAAGAACGAGGTCGCGGGTACAAGCAGCCGAAATGGGTTTCCTCAGGAGGGTGGCTGGCGTCTCCCTTAGAGATAGGGTAAGAAGCTCAGTCATCCGTGAGGGACTCGGAGTAGATCAGGTTTTTGGCCAGCAGCGAAGCTCTAGAGATGGCCACGATTGTCATTGGTCCACCACTTTAGTCCAAACTGGAATGTCTCAAGAGCTATTTGATGGATTGATACACAATTTCATACACTCACAGTCCCCAGAGGATGAACTGTAATAACTCAATTGATCCCCTGACTTTTCATCCATTGCCATCGTCATCATTCCCATCAACCTCAAATGAACGTCTTCTTTTTAACTCTAATAAGCAAATTAGTAAGGGATAATGTGCAGCAAACCGGTCATTGTTGTGAAATAAACCCCGACAGGGCGGTGCGGCACCCCAACATGAAGCGGAGGGGTCTTACATCACCCTGTCTGGGTTTATTTCACAACAATGACCAGCTCGCTGTACATTATCCTGTTTATTACACAGCTACTTTCTTAAAAAATCAATAATTTGACACAAAAATGGTCCTCCAGAGTCTGAGTTCAGAACTGCGTCCATAGCAACGGTCTGTTATACATAGCAACGACCTGTTACAAAGAAATAACAGACCATAGAATGCCGTGATTAACCAATCAGAATCGAGTATTTAACAAAGCTGTGTAATAATCTAGTGACCATGATAAACATTACCTGAGCTTTTTAAAAAGTTCTTGCACACCAACAATCTTAGTGACAGGTGCGTAGGATAAAAAAAATACTCTCGTCTTAAAGAAAACAAGTTCTTTGCCTGATGGAACATCATCAATAAACATCAGTGTGTTATATTGTCATTGTCAGCATGTTAGCATGCTGATAGCATTTAGTTAACAGCACCACTGTGCCACCAGCATGACTCTTGTTCCTTGAAGGCCTAACTTTACAGAAGCTGTCATTGAAATCTGCTGACAAAACATTGAAATACTGTATGTCAGATAACAGACCAAAACCAAAAACCAGAAGAGAAAACTAAACATCATAGAATGTAAAATTTGTGTAGCCGGTAAAAGTGAGCTTGTAAAACATTATGCAAAAGACTACAGATGAAAACAAGTGTGATTTGTCTACAGTCACATTTATCATTGTGCATGGTCCCTGTTCACTTGATGAATGGATTTATTCTAATTTATGCAGTGGGTGTCTTCACAGAGGGCTTGTGCAAATGTTTCTTCTTAAAACATCACCCAGTAACTTCATTTTGACAAGAGTTTTTCTTTCAAAAAGACGTGGAAATAAGTTTCAAAGGCCTAATGGTCACTAGAAAAATATCCAAACTGCAGTAATATGTTGTTGTTAATACTCAGACATTTAAACATCCTCCTGGTAGTTTCCAGGCGGTGCGACTGTTTCAATGCCTTCCTGCTCTCAGCTGATGTCACTTGGCCGCCACCATCCAATTTACAAACCACCATTCATGTCCTTCCATAATAGTTCACACACCAGTGAACACGCACAACGCTGCAGCCAAACATGAACGAGCTGAACTTTGTTTAGGGATTCCTGTTTGGAGAGCCAGAATAGTGGATGACCTCATTGTTGTTGGGATGAATGGTTTGTTTGAAACAAAAACAAAAAAAAAAGCATCTGGAAAAAAGCTTTTCCAATCAATCAGAAGTCCTCTGGGATGAGAAACATTAAGCAGAGCCGCCGCTGAACACAGAGCGAGTGTTTATGGTGGATTTCCTGCCATTGCCACACTGACAGCAGGTGACCAGCTGCTCCTCCAAACCTTCATTTGTTCACTCAGAAGTTTCTGTCTTTAAACAATGAAGGACAATTACAGGAAAAGGCAGCAAAAGAAGAGGTCGTCACCACCTCGCTGCTCGTTTCCGTCCTCCCAATACTGATGTTTATCTGAGCTTAGACCCTCTGTGTTCACAGCAAACACAGAAAAACACTTATTGCATGTTAGGACTCGTGTGCAACCAAACCTTATTTCCATAGACTATACAAGAAGTAGACGTAGGCCAGTGGGCGACTCCGAGGTCTGAAAAGTGAAGCTAATGGTGAAGTGCATTAAACTTGCATACTTTCTAACAGCCAGCAAGGGGCGACTCCTCTGGTTGCAAAAAAAACTCTGATTGTATAGAAGTCTATGAGAAAATGAGCCTACTTCTCACTTGATTTATTACCTCAGTAAACATTGTAAACATGAGTTTATGGTCTCAATCTCTAGTTTCAAGTCTTCTTCAATACAACATGATGTTCATTTAGTAACGGCCAAAAACCAAGATGGCAACAGCTAAAATGCCGAATTTGAGGCTTCAAAACTGTAGTCCACAAACCAATGGGTGACATTGCATGGACAACATGCACTTATTATATACACTCTATGATGTAGTCCCTGTGACGTCACCCATTGGTTTTTGTGGATTGCTGTTATGAAGCCTAGAATTTGGCATTTTGACCATTGCCAAGTTGTATTTTTGAGAGGGTGGAGCCGGGGAGGGATATGCATTGCTTCGCCTCTTTAGTGAGTCACGTGGACACCAGCTGTCAATCACAAGGTAGCCACGCCCTAAAGCATCCCCTGCTTTATGGTCAATTTGACTCTAAATGGGACTATCATTTACTAAATGGACATCATGCTGTATTAAAGAAGACTTGAAACTAGCGATTGAGACCATAAACTCATGTTTACGATGTTTACTGAGGTAATAAATCAAGTGAGAAGTAGGCTCATTTTCTCATAGACTTCTATAGAGTGCTACAGAAATGAGTCCTAAAACCCAGAAATGCATTTAGCACTTTTGGTTCCCTCGTCTCGAAGTCAATGGGTTTTTTTAATGTATTTTTAGTGAGATGCCTGAAATGTCTGTGGTCAACACAAGCTGAAGAGATTTTAACGTTTTGTTCTATGACATAAAATATATCAATAAATACCCCACACATGACTTTTAAGGACGAGGGAACCGGAAGTGCTAAAATGCTAACTCATTTCTGTGTTTTAGGACTCATTCCTGCACCACTCTAATAAGACATTGTACTACTTATAATAGTCACGTCAGAATCAGGTCAGTCAGAAGTCGGCTTGACGTCCCACGATGCCGCCGACCTTCTTTTAGCGCGGTGAGATGTGAGCTCAGCGCTACACTGCAGCAGCTTGTTCTGCTGCATAAAGACGATGCAGGTTCCACAAAGCTTCTTGTCTACTGTTACCAACCAGCAGTCTTTTCTCCAGACACAGAACCTGAGACTTTCACATTAGCCGGCGCTGGTTTCTGATGCATCCTCATCCTCTTCAATGCTCTGTCTGTCTCGCCTCTGTGTGTCCAGGGAGGACCGGGCCTCTCGCCTGTCCCGCTCCCATTGTCCCTGCGCTATTGAAGGAAGGAGCGTAAACCAACACGGCCGTTCCCATTCGGATTCAATATGGCCGAGACCCGACACCATGTGAAGCGACGGCTCGGCTTCTCTCAGAGGGATCTGGTTGCTCAGGCAAAAATAAAAAAAATACGTGGAGTACCTCAGCATCCGAGAGAGGGAACATTGTCAGCAGGTTTGGAGGAGAGGAAGGGGTGAGGGAAGAGCGGAGGAGGAAACAATGTGAGATAATGGACCTGACAGACTGTTTACAACGTCATTCTGAAACAGTTTTACTCTTCATTTCACCTCCCTATGTTGTGCTGAAGACGACTAAAGGATTTAAATTGTTCTTCCAAACCTCTCAGGGCCATTACTTCCATTCCTCAAATAGTGCAGAAAACAACTCATCCAGACTGTAACCAGTCAGCTGCAACAGTTCCTGCCTCAGTATAAACACAATTAAAGCAGGAGAGAGTTTGTCTACAGTCTACAGTCCTAAAATGTGGAGGTGAGTCAGCACTCTTCAGCAGTTGGTTCCCTGCGGGTCCAGATTAACCTGCTTAGGGGCCCTGAGGCAAGAATTAACCCCCTCCTCTCTGTACAGTTTGTACAGTATTTCTTTACTGGAATAAAGCCCGAGGTGTGCTGTGTGCATACGTGCATTCTTGCACATATTTTCGCCCCTGCTTGAGTATTTCTTTCTCTTAGTTCTCTCCATTTCTCTCTCCTTCTCTCATTCACTGAAGGTCCTTTCAGACACAACGTGACAACGCCACCACTGCACTCTGAAACCCATTATTTCTTTGGGCGCTGCACGCTGTGGCGAGCACATCTCTAACATGAGCTCAAACTGCGCTGCGTCACGAGCATAGACTGCTCTCTTCCGCAGGTAAATGACAGTTGGTGTAGCTCTATTGTCGTCAGTAGGGATTATACACACTGTTCAGTTCCAGAGACAGGCTGAGATAACGAAACACTGGGAGGAAAACGGGAGAAGGCGATGAAAAACGTGAGTTTCCCGGGAAAATGGGGAGGGTTGGCAAGTATGACTGTGTGGTAACTTTAATAAATCACACAGAACCCTCTAAACTTCAAAAATCATACCAACAACAACAATGATAACAGGCTAACACTAATACTAAACAAAGAAATCAGAATAAAATAAAACAAATCAGAATAAAATAAAATTCATGAGAATCTACAATGACTGATATTAATTGATTTGACTGCTGGCGTGAGCGGGCTTAGGAAGCCCAGCAGACTCTTTGATTGGTTAATTTCAATCACTCAGAAAGTATTGGGTTTTTTGCCAACACACACAGACTTCATGAGAAGGACGGAAAGATTTTGAAGAAAAAAAATGCACCTGACGGCACAAATATTTATATCAATTTCTTTCTGCTGGTCGTAGCTTTTCTTTGGTTTTAGACTGTGAGTTAATGAATGTGAGAGTTTTGGCCAAATCTGCAGAAAAATTAAAAGAATGGAAACTAAAGTGTCTTAAAAACGCTCCACGTGCGACCCACTTGGCCGGCGTGGAGGAATAAAGCTGCAGTTTCCACTGAGTCCTGCTGACTGGTTGAACCTCGGCTTTGGTTAAACGGAGGAAAAATATGAATCACATCACTCTTTCCTGCATGCGTTCATAATTTTTCCCTGGAATCAAACAGCTTAAACTTCAGTCTCCAACTGAAACTACAGCAATGGGCCTACTATCAGCTGGAGTTTGATCCAAAAATGACTCATATGAGCATTTTTATCTGACTCCAATGTTCACTTAAGTTCAGGCAACAGATGAGTAAGGTTTGATGGTGGTTATGGTTAAAAGAAATCAACGATAGGGATTAGGGCTGGGTATCATTTAAGTATATCATTTAGTGTAGTATAGCATACTGTATATATAAAACAAAGAAAACTTACCATATTCCAAATGATTCAGAATTTGACCTGGGAAGACTTCTAGTTTTTTTAATTTCAGAAGATATCCGACCAATTCTACCTGACAACATTAATGATGTAATGTAAGTGTAAGAAAGTAATCACATCGTTATCAGACATCTTTCTTTGTTCTGTTTGAGACACGTAGTTCCTCTTTGCTCTTCAAACACAGTGAGATTTAACTCGCTCCCTCCAAACTGAAGCGTTCTTCCCCATGAAGAGACTCAGAGTTTTAAAATTCATCCCCTGATGTCAGTGAACCTCACACAGTCGGCCGCCGCTGCCGCCGCTTCTCCTCTGATTATCCGCCGGCAGAGCGCCAGGAGAGTTGTTAGCCCTGCGTGGGGAATATGGGAACTTTCTGCTTGAGTGGAAGTACCATAGAGCTCCTATTACCCACAATGCATTATTCAACCAGTCAACCGCTGATCCCGGCTGATGCAAAATGGAGCCTAATGGCGAGAATTCAAGATCCATACAGACAGTTTTGCATGTTTTAGCTGATGAACTTCTAACACTGTATATTTTACATAAATTACATGCAGAGCTTTTTACAAAATGTGCGGTTTCCTTCTGTCCAGGCAGCCACTGGTTTCTCGTAACTTCTATGAAAATCAACCAGCAGAGTGTGTCGGGGTCACATGGCCCTATGTTACCTCACAGTCAACATTTAGACATATTATACTTTGTTTTCTGGAAATGCAAAAGTAATCAAAACTTTTCATGATGGTGCCTTCAAACACATTTTTAGCAAAATTATATTTACAGTACTTGAGTAAATGTACTTTACCTACTACTACTTTAGATACTTTAACTTTAGTTACTCGAAGCAATGTACTGCTGTGTGGACATCACATTAGTTTGTGTCTGAAAGTCATATAATAACAGAAATTTGAAAGCGGCCGATTGATTCTGCGCCGAAGTGCAGCCAAACAAAAGTTGGGAAAAGTTTTACTTTTAGCGGTGAAGTGCGGCCAGAGAAGACCCGCAGCCAATCAGTGAACAGATCCTGTGACTCCTCTTACATGTTGACGTATGTTGCAAAAAATGTCTTCCTGCCTGAAACACATGAACACGCCTCCCAGCCACAGAAATATTTAATCATTGCGGCGAGCCACACTTTGCTGCTGCCTGGTGTGAATTCGGCTTAACCAATTGATGCAGCGGTAGACCAACAACTCCAGTGTTCTGCAAAAAAAGTAAAATTGCTGTTTTGTGAATGGAGTCTTGTGGCTTTGAAGAGGGCATAGATAACGGCTTCAGTTCCCAGTCAGAAAGGGCTATCTGACGTCGAGGTAAAGCGGTGAAAATATTCTAAATATAACGCACACTTAAACTGATATTGATTTTTTTTAGGTGACTAAAAAAATGTTTCTTCCACTCCAGTCCACAGCCGTTAAATGGACTCTTTAAAGCCACCAGACTCCATTGACAGAAACAGTAATTTTACTTTGTATAACACGGGAGTATACATACAACCCCCCTTCAAAAAAACCTGAGTGGGCGTTTCCATTTCAAAATCCTGGAAAAGAACGCAGATGGAGTCGACCTTTAAAGACTAAAAGCTTCAGGCTCTGAACCTGCAGACACAGTGTTTGTATACACGTACACACCCGCTGGTTTAGAGTACATGCAGGCAGACCACAAACACACACACACACACAGCCATGTGTTTGCTGCTGACGTCTTGTGTTTGTCCTGCCCAGTTCTGACCCACTTGTGTCCGTGAAGCCCGACTCATAAAACAGGCTGTAACAGGAGGGCGTGTCTGCTGGGCGCGCCGACCAAAACAACCACAGGGCAGACCGTGCCTGAGGCATGATGGGAACTGCAGAGAAACCACGGGCGCGGCTGACCTCTCTAAATATAGAGCAGAGAGCGTGAAACTGAGAGAGGAGGCTGCGTGTTTACATGAACCATTAACTCTGTGGCAGCCATGTTGGAAATATACATGAAGAAGAAGACCACAAAGTTTTAAATCTGCCAAATATAAACACTTTGATCCTGGAGGATCATTTCATTCAGTTTGTTGTGTATTCAGTCAGTTCAGTGAGGGAACACCACCACTTAACTTAAGAACAAGTTTTACATCTGGATGGAAAACCACGACCAAACAGAGCAGAGTGACTTTTATTGTTGTTGTTGTTGTTGTTGTTCCTTCGAAACCCAGACAGGGTGCCAAAACCACCAACATATGAGAATAAAAACTGCATTTAGCAGCTAAAGAGTTTTCTTTTCCTTACCTTTCCTAAAGATATTTCCCTCAGGAGATGGTGGAGACCAAAAACAGAGCTAAAAGAGTTAGAATATTGGACTAACATTCATCCGGTGGACTCAAACGCAAATTCCCAAAGATTGATCATGTTGCTCTGTAACTGCTGGATGTCTGTTTGTGTCTGCTTGTGATGCAACCCAATCTCACCAAATGGCATATGAATTAAATAAAAATGTGTTATTCATTTCGTGCGCAATGACGTTTTTTTAATCTACTTTAAGTTTTTTTTATTTCGCTTTTAATTATTGTTTTGGTTTTAATATATATTTGCATTCTCAAGCTGTTTTACTGTGTATATTTGTGCCGTCTTATTATCAGCTTTGAAGCGGGATACGTTGCACTAACCTGTTTGAAAGGTGGAAAGCGTTCACACCTGATGATATACAACATCTTCTATCTGTTATTTCCCGCCCGCAGGCGTGATGAGCAGGAAAAGTCGGTTTGTTTTATGTTTTGAAGTGGGGGAGTTTTGTGTGCTTTGATGGGGGTGGGGCAGCTTGCACACAGACACTTACTGTACTGTACTGTATAAACACACACACACACTCTGTCATCAGCAGTAATGAAAACCAGCAGCAGCCTGAGGGGACGACAGAGAGAACGGAAAAAAAGATGGAGGGAGGAAATATGAGAGAGATTAAAGCTTCATGTTTGCTTCAGGGGGGAAATAAAGGAAATCACAATCAACAGGCGCAGACTACGGTGGCCTAGAACGGACAAACTGTTTACCTTTGTCCCATGATGGAATGTACATGTACATTTACTCAAGTACTGCACTTAAGTACATACTGTATTTTACATACTTGTTCTACTTCTGCTCCACCACATTTCACAGGGATCTTTGCAGAATAATAATCTAATATTTAATAATAGAACAGTCACAGGGGACATTTTTATACTTTTAACACTTTAAAGAGGACCCATTATACTTATTTTCAGGTGCATAACTTGTGTTTTAGGTTTCTACAAAAACATGTTTACATTCTTTAATGTTGAAAAGTATTATGCAAATGTGTTACTTGCTGACATCACCACATTACAGAAGAAAAGGCGGGACTTGTATCAAGGTGTTTCAGGTAGTTCAGGATCAATGTTTCCCTTTGGCATGGACTATAGGCTTTATAACTTTGCAGACCTTTTACATGCACAAAAAACTATATAACACACTGAAGGAAAGGAAAAAAGCACAGAAACATAATAGGTCCTCTTTAAGTACATTTTCCTAATTATACTATTACTGAAGTAATTTTAACATTTTCAACGCAGGACTTCTACTTGTAACAGAGTATTTTTACAATGTGGTATTAGTACTTTTACTGAAGTAAAGGATCTGCCTCCACCACTGAGACCTTTTTCACATTAGAGATGTAATCTTTTTGTTCCTCTAGAAAGCTGCGTTTTCTTTCCTGCTTAACAAAGAGCATCAAATTTCAGCGACCGAGCTGACGGGCTGATGGCGAGGACGTTACATCATCAACGCTGAGCGAGAGAGTGAAGGGGGGGGATGTTCCTGAGAGGTCTGAGAACAACTTGTAGCCGCAGAGCTATTTTTGTCACGACTCCCAGAGGAGGGAGGACGTGTATGAATGTGTGTGTGCGTGTGTGTGTGCGTGTGCGTGTGTGTGTCTGTGTGCGTGTGTGTGTGTATGTGTGTGTGTGTGTGTCAGTGAGTGGGGGGGGTTATTAATGCAGGGCGAGCTGCAGAGCGAGATATGCACTTGCATTCCAATGAGAGCGTGGCTGTGCAAACCAAAGAGCTGTCCTTTCTACACGTCTCATCTTAATCTGCAACACACACACACAGACACAGATGTATTACTCTACTTGAGAGGACCCTCTCTGACCATGTTTGACTTTAATTCTAAACTTGTTTATAAATGGGAGTACTATAGAGGAACTCGCACACACAGTTATGATACTGAATGGTCTGATGCTAAAATCAGCAAAATAAATCACATGAAATTAATAACATTGGAGACTACAGTCAGACAAATAAAGACAAAATAAAGTAATAATCACAAATTAATCTTTTTTTATCTGTTTAAAATGTAACTTAAAGGGAGATTTGTCAAGTATAAAATACTCTTATCAACATGGGAGTGGGAAAATATGCTTGCTTCATGCAACTGTATGTATTTATTATTGGAAATCAATTAACAACACAAAACAATGACATGATATAATGTTAAATCCAGTGGTACATGTCAACCGGGTCCAGCGAGGACACTAGTGGACGCGCTGCTCCACTCAACTGGCCGTTCAAGCGGTGACTTAGAATACGTCTGATTGGTCGCTGGTTTTCTGCTTAACGTTTCAAACAGGAAACAACACGGTGGCCTGCTCGCAACAAAACTACTTGGTTAGGTTTAGGAAAAGATAGTGGTTTAGGTTAAAATACCTACGGAAGTGACATTACTTAAGTATGGAAGTTACGTGACAAATAAGTCAACGTTGACTTCTGGTTTCACTCGGCACACAAACAACAGTTTCCTGGATGAAAGTCCTGTGTTTGTTTGACCCATTCATCCACCCTACCTCATCCTCAGAGTCCTCCCTACGAGGAATTTATTGCTCTTTATATTAGGGATGTCAGAAGAACCGATTTTGAAATTATGTTTTTCTACAGTACCACAGGTTCCAGGGATCAGGGCTAAACTAACAGTTCCTTTAATGATCACGTACGTGGTCCATAACACACAGAATACAAATATATCATTATATAGAGATGTTTCAGGACAGACAGGATGACGCTCGCAGCTGTTGCCCCGGTAACCAGCTGTTAATGGATGAGGATTGGTGGGAACAGACGGTCCTGAGGGCCTTCGGTGACATAAGACAATTAATACACCTCCTCTTAATGATGGAGCTGAGTGAACTGTGACTGAACAGCACAGCTGATGGTTTCTACTGTAACACACTGAGCAGAATAAAGCAACAGGTTCAACAGGAGCAAAGAGCTCTGTGGTTATTATGCAGCAGCCTGGTGATTCAGAGAGATTTAATCAATATAATAAGCCACATCTGGATTGTGTAATCACACTTTATGTCACTCAAATGAGACTTCAGACGGTTGTGAAGGCGGCTAATCAGCTGGAAGGCTCTCATGCAAGCTGCTGTGTTAAGAATCACATGAATCTGTTTTAATTGTACAATCAACTGTGGCTGTAAATAATGTAATGAATGTTACATATACAAGAAATACATGAATAAAAGTGGTTTCTTTAGTTTGAGGTAGTGCTGTATGATTTTGAAAAAATATCTAATCGCGATTATTTTGACTGATCTTGCAATTATGTTATAATTTAAAACAAGTAACTAAAGCTGTCAGACAAATGTAGTGGAGTAAAAAATACAACATTTACCTCTGAGATGTAGTGGAGTAGAAGTATAGAGTAGTAGAAAATGGAAAGTAAAGTATACAAGTACCTCGAATTTTTACAAAATAGTATTAATAGTACAGTACAAGTACAGTCTTTGAGTAAATGTACTTAGTTACATTCCACCCATTGCAGTAATTACAGTACAGTTTGTCTTTGTTTTCTATTCCAAGTAGGTTTGTCTAAACTGGGAGTTTGTTTTAAAGGGGAACTCACTTCATTTGTGTGAATGAGGCCTGAATACTGGTTCTCACAGAGATACAAGAAAAACAACACACCCACTGAGGCATCTTCACACACACTCAGACTTAATTAAATGCAAGACACAAAGACGTTCACACACACACACATGCACACACACTCGTCCTTGGCGTACCAGCAGTCCATGTGGGGGAGAGAGAGGTCACGCATCCTCCACATCCTCCCTCCTGAGTCGTCACTCATTCGAAAAGGCCAACACACATTTTACTATTTTATCCTCCGACTCTCATAGCCACACACACACACGCACACACACACACACACACACACACACACACACAAAATGACTCCATTATCCCTCTCCTGCGGCTCTCTCCAACAAGGCCGGCCATTCATCTGCCACGCAGGCCGACGTGCCTGGAATCAGATCGCTGCTCTTCTTAAAGCGACCAAGTTAGCGAGCTGCACAATGACCAGAGTGTGTGTGTATGTGTGTGTGTGTGTGTGTGTATGTGTATGTGTGTGTGTGCGTGACGTGCTCACACCTGAATGTTAATAGAGGAGTATTACGATTAGTGAATCAGTGAAAGGGCAGGTGGAGGAAAAGGACAGGCAGGTGTGTTTTGGTTCGACAGGTGAGTTTAACAGCAGATTTAGAGCTTCAGTGTGGATGTGTCCTCTGTACTGTACGTGACCACAGACTGTATATAAAGATGGACGACGCGTCTCCACTTCCTCCCACTGTACAGAAGTGAAGCCAGAATATCCCGGATATATGGGAGCTGCCATCTTGACATTTTTACGTTATTTGGAGCCAGAGCGTGCGCAGTAGTGAACGGGCGGTGGAGCCGCAGTATCGAGGTCACTTGCCCGAACCAATTGCGAGCCGAGCACAGCAGCAGCTGGTCAGCAAGAGAGAGTCACAGCTGTCAATCGTGACATCCCACTCCCTTTTTATAGCATCAAATAACTCATTAAAACCAAACTTATTAGAAAAATGACGTCCAAAATGCTGAACTCGAGGCTTCAAAACGGCAGTCCACAAACCAACTGGTGACGTCACGGTGACTACGTCCACTTCTTATATAATGTGTATATTCTTTATACAACATCAGTTGCTTTGTTTAATACTGATGCAAATGGATTTACAGTTAGTTAGTTAGTTGAAAGCCCGGTGTGTCTCATATAGACGCTAAAGGGTGCCTCAATGCGTCGGTATCAGACGCCAAGGGGCACTGACCAAGCATCGTATTTGAGGAGTTGGGAGTGAGAAGAGATTGTTTTTACATGAAAAATTACTTAAACCATCAAAATAGTCAATCAAATAATTGATTAATCGACTAATCCTTCCAGCTGTGCTTGCATTAACTGTTGGGTAGTTTGATTTATAACAAAACATCAGCTTTGATAAACTATTCATATGTTTTTTTATGCAAAAATCTTAATTTGAAAAGTAACTTATAAATAAGTAACTAATATAGTGGAGTAGAAGTAGAAAGTGGCATGAAAAGAAAAGACTCAAGTACATCAAATTTGTAGTAGCTATAGTACTTGAGTCGCTTTCTGCCGCTGCTTGTAGAGCCTGAGGGCAGTGAAGTGCTGAACATTATTTGCATACAAGCTGAACATGCCTGTGTGTGAAAAGCTGCTGACAGGAAGTATTGTGGTGTTGCGACATCATCCTGAGCAGGTTCTGCTTTTTGTTTGCCAACATTGAAATGTGGCTGAAGCAGCAGTGACTCAGCAGCAGAGAACTCCCCCTGAACTCCTCGACACAAAGACTCAAACCGTCCGTCACACGCCTCCGTAGTGTGTGTAAACTGTGAGATCATCGTGGGTGTAGTCTGTCAGAGCGCCTGCAGGCATCTGTAAAGAAAACATGAAATCACATGAGTCGCTGCTCGTTGTGTCAGCTGGAAAGCTAAAGGTCAAAGCAGTTGAGAACGGTTTGACCCCACGGGAATGTTGACGCTGCATTTCATGACGTCTTTATACATTTAAAACTGCTGCAGGTATTAGTTACTTATCATGACTGAGTAAGTTTGAATGTTTATTTAATATGTGTTATTTTGGACTGATCCCATTCCCTGCATGTAATTACCACTTGGCGCTGTCAGGTTTGTTCCCAGTGAACAGGATGTTATGTACAGTATGTCTGTTATGATGTGAACACAGTGTGACACTGAAACCAACCAGGCGTGGTGCGTTCTAAAGACCTGCAGTGTTTCTGTCACACTGAACTGGTTTCTCACTGTAAAACCCATCAAACCAGCACAACCAGAGGGATGCTTTTGAGCTCTCATAATCACTAACCACTGGTTCTTTAAGTTTCTCTTTCAAGCTGCAATAAATCTACTCATGAAAACAAAGCAGTGTCACCACTAGCGCCCCCTACAGGCTATAATCATACATCCATCAAACCTCATGATAGAGCAACATGCTGACATTATAGCTTTCTTGGCCCAGACTAGGACTGTCACGATACCAGATTTTTATCGTGGCCAAAGAGTTCACGGTAACGATATTATCATGATATCTATAAATTCAACTTTAACTCTATTTACTGTGCATTTTGTGTCTCTTTTGGGGCAAATGAATTACACTCAAAATATGAGTGTAGTTCTTATTATTACAACCTTTGCAAAATATTGTTTTCTTAAAAAATGATGGGATTTTCTTTTAAAATTACAAGTTTTTCCTCAAAATATTCTGTTTTCTTAAAAAATTACAGGATTTCTAAACTTTTTTCTCAGAACAAAACTAAGTTTTGAAATATTGAGTTTTCTTGTAGAAGTATGGATTTTCACAAAATATTACTTTTTATTGTAAAATAAAAAAAAGCTCAAATATTATTTTTTTCAGGTTCACTTCTGACTTTCCTCCTCATATTGTAGCTTTTTCTTTTTTTGCTTTTTTTCATGATGACACAACTTATATATAAAAGTTTAACATTTTCTTGAAATATAAAGACGTTATGAGTTTTTCCTCAAATCATCACAATTTTCTTGCAAAATTGCAACTTATTCTCAAAATATAACTACATTTTACCAAACTAAACTTACTAAACTTACTAATTTAGTCCTATAATATAACCACTTTTTTCTCAAATGACAACTTTGTTCTCACAACATCACAACTTTTTTATATATATATATTTTCACTTCATTTTCAAGATAAATTTTTCCTTCCCAGTGGCTTATACTGAAATACTCCATCGTTAATTTTAACTTGACTTTTTCCCTTTAAAAGTGGACTTTATAACAGGAACATCTAAGCAATATAATGCAACACAGTACTACAAGACAATAATATAAAATAGGAACAGAACATTATAATAAAGAAGGGATTTATTCCATCAGATGTACTCGTAAGTTTGTTCTTCCAGTCCAATAACAAAAATAATGAATCTGTGGTGTCAGAGTTAAGTATCGCTCCTCATAAATCAGAGGGAAACAGAGAGAAACACTGAAGTCTGAGGTCCCACCTAACAACACATCAAACTGTGGGGACAAACAGAGGAGGAGATCCAGCAGGATGGAGGAGATCCAGCAGGGTGGAGGAGATCCAGCAGGGTGGAGGAGGTCTGTGTGTGTTCATGTCTACAGTCTGCAGCAGGTTACATCAGCTGCAGAAGATCAAACATCAGAGGAGAGGGAGAAACTGTTGGAACGATGCATTCAAGGACCAGTGGGTGAGTTTCTTCCCCCAGAGAGCAAACAGATCACAACACGCTGTATCTGTGAGAGCTGCTTTCCAGACTTTGAATAAAAAGTCTCCACATGCTGCAGTTTAAACTCTGAACCTCTTAACACCCGACTGGGCATCTCCAAGCACATTTTCTATATCCACGGCAAAGACATAGTCCAAATAAAAGTAGAGATTTTATTTCTAACTCTCATGTTCAGTTTGTTTTCTACTATATTTAGGATATTCACTGCAGTAGATTTCATGCTAGATCCCATCACAACCACCAATTAATAAATGCATGATGAAATAACATCCTTTCATTCATTCAAGTCTGATTCAGACTTGATCACGTTCAGTCAGTTGCCAGTTTATTAGGTACACCTACATATATCTAAAACGTATGCAATAGTCCTGCAATAAACTCTCCTTCATGAAGGTTATAATGCTCAGTTTGTGTTGATTCAACTGTACCATCATTATGGAGGCTGTAGTTTGTGGTTCTGTTGAATTGTAATGTGGTGTTTTAATATTTCGTCTTCCCTCTGTGATATTAATGTGGTGGACTAAATAATAGAAACAGGTCTCAGTATTACACTAAGCTATCTGTGCTGCCTGGACGATGCAAGACGCCGCTTCCTTTCTGTAGAGAATGTGTAAAACATGGAGAGGAAGAGCAGAAGAGGAGGTCTGTGGCTGCAGGGTGAAGAGGTTCTGCTGGTTCATTGGTAAAGCAAACATGGCTGCAGTCGGAGGGAAACTTCAAAGCTCGGCGTGACGTCTCAGATAAAGACATCAAACGGAGTCTTTCAGATGAAGCCTCTTCTCGTCTCGGCTGCGACGATGCTTTTTGGAAAATAAACACAGCATCACAGCTGCTGATTGTGTTTACGCGTTCGTGAGCGCTTGTACATTTCAGGTTTATCCAGATATAATGAATTTGACTAATAAGTAGTAGAGTACAGTAAATAAATAGAGGCTTTTCTCAATACAAACTCTGAGTCCTTGGGAGTTTCAAACTAGACATGTTTCCACAAAATATGAAATAACTTTGGAACTGTTTTTGATAGAGACACACTTTAAATTGGGTCTGTGAGATTCTTAGCTTGTGAGTCTGTGTGTGTGTCATCATGGCAGACATGTGAATAAGAATAAGAGAGGACTGGCACTCATTTTTTTCCACCATATCTAACAGGACCACTGCTTGTCAGACAGCCTGGTTTGTGTTTGTTGGGGAATTTCCTGCCCTCAGTTGAGCCGTGATGAAGCAAGTAGTGATGATGACAAATGTGATGACACATGCAGTCGGTTAAGAGGTGAAGCATCTAGTCAGCGGACATGTTGGATGACGGAGGATTTGGATGATGCTCTCAGATTCCTCAGGGACCGCGTTAGATTTACGACCAGCTGCAGCAGCAGAAGACACACTTCCAAACACATCCGACTGCACAGCATTACTTCCACTTTCTCTTTGTCTGTGTGTCTGTGTGTGTGTGTGTGTGTGTGTGTGTGTGTGTGGGTGTGTGACCTCAGAGTCAAACAACGAAGCTGACATCAACCATAAAAGAGGAAGCAGAAAACATGAAACCTCCCTGTTTCTTTATATCTCTTGATGCTGTTGTTGAATTCAGAGCATCAACAGGAAGGAAGGGTGTGTGGAAAAAACAGAGAGAGTGAATCAGAGAGCGAGCATGTCACAGAGAGAGAGAGAGAGAGAGAGAGTCATGGAGGTCAGATTGCATCATCACAGTTTCCCTCTCGCTGGGCGCTGGTCAGCTCTCGGCCATGTAAACAGGAAACAGAGAGAGAGAGGAAAAGAGGACAAAGACTTTCATCATATGAGAATTTCCCCACATGAACTCATGAGAGGATTAAAATACATTTTTTTAAAAATGAATGAATATATAATATAATGCAGGTTGTTATGCATGCCTTACTTTTGAGAAGGGTCATGAATGCAGAAACGATCTTATAAACACACACTGTTGATTTAGCTGTTCTGAAAGAGGAATAGTTGTGGAAGCTGGAGTCAAAACCATAGACTGTATATAAGAAGAGGACGTAGTCATCATGACGTCACCCATTGTTTGTGGACTGCTGTTTTGAAGCCTCAAGTTCAGCATTTGCCATCGCCATCTTGTTTTTTGCAACCAAGTTCTAAAAGGAAAATACGGACAACGCCGTGGGAGCGTCCTGTCGATCACAAGATAGCCATGTCCTAAAGCGTACCCTACTTTATGGTCTATTTGTCTCTAAATGGGACCATAATGTACAAAATGAACATCATGCTGTATTGAAGAAGACTTGAAACTAGTGATTGAGACAATAAATTCATGTTTACAATGTTTACTGAGGTAATAAATCAAGTGAGATGTAGGGTCATTTTCTCATAGACTTCTACACAATCAGACTTATTTTTGCAACCAGAGGAGTCGCCCCCTGCTGGCTGTTAGAAAGAATGCAAGTTTAAGGCACTTCAGCTTTGGCTTCACTTTTCAGACCCAGAGTTTGCCGTTTGGTCAGGACGTGGTTAGCTTAGCTTAGCATAAAGACAGGAAGCAGGGGGAAATAGCTAGCCTGAAGATAAGACAATATAAGATAAATCTTTATTTATCCCGGGGGAAGTTGTTGTGCAGCAGTTGCAGTACAAAGTGGGAAAGAGTGAAAATAAATAAAACACAAACAATAAAGCTCACAGTCACAGTGACAGACATGTAAATAGTTAAAAATTCCCCTACCAACAACTTACTAATTAACACGTTATATCTCATTTATTTAATCTGTACACAAACAGAAATGTAAAACCGATAATTTGTGTCTTTAAGGGGATTTACATGCCGGAACTATTTCTTGTTGAACAACACTCTGTCACAGACATTTGTACCATCGTGTCTGAGATGAGACCAAACCCTGCTCACTGACGTTTCGGGCAACATGCGCTATAGTCGGAGACGGTGCACTGATGTACTGGACGTATGGATGAATACAGACATGGTTTGAAATACGGGGGAGCTAAGTGAAGCTCGGCTCGCCTGAAAGAGATATGATCCTCATTTATGGTGCAGCTGCTTTTTTTTCTGTAAAAATGTATATTTTTGGAAGGTGTATAAATAGCATGACATTTTAAGGACATTCTGCTTGTCATGACTGACATTTTAGGCTTTTCGCGTGTCATTTAACATCACGTTAACAAGAAACAGCTGCAGTTATGTTTAGGCAACAAAACCACTTAGTGTACACTTCATTTATGCGTATATCTTATTAGTTGTGTTGCACCGCTGTCTGAGTTTAAACTGCTCCACAAAAGAGAAGTACTTTGAAGACAGTTAAGAGACGAGTCGACGGTACAGATATGTCTTTTACAACTAATCCTGTAAGTAGTCACTACGTCACCGAGCTTCTAGTAGGCTACCAAATATTTTTGCCTTAACACTTTTTAACTTGAGATCTGAATGAGAGCTGCAGTTTAACACCCGAGACGTCAAGTAGATGTAAAAATGTAAAACTTAGATGTTTCTGTTGACTGAGTTTTAGAGGTCACTTCCTCTCAGTGTAAACAGTGTTTTTCCTGAGAGACTCCCCTGAGATGTGATGTCAGAGACTTCACTCCTGTGTCACAGACAGACAGAGAGGATGCTGGGACGGCGGTCTGCTGCCTGGAGCCACAGCGCCCCCTGCAGAGGCAGCGAGGAGCTGCAGCCGACTTACTGTACATCAAGCAACTTATATTTTGTTCCTGACGTATTCTTAACTGCTCTCTCCTGTTAAAATCAACAACAAATATTATTTACAGACTCTTCTCATATTTTGTCATATTTCTCTAATAGTATTTAGAAATATATGATAAATACTGTATATAACAAAACTTTTATGTGTGTGTGTGTGTGTGTGTGTGTGTGTGTGTGTGTGTGTGTGTGTGTGGCCGAGCTAGTACAGCATCAAAGGAGGAAGTAAAAGGTGACATGTATATACACATTATAGGGCAACCAAACCCACAGAGGAAACACAGCGATTTGTTTACAGTTGTTTTTTTAAAGTGTCACCACAATCTTTCTATAAACTTAACCAGGTGTTTATTATTGTAACCATGGCGATGAAGGTCTCCTCACCTTAGTCATGTAGTAATTTTTACTAAAACCATGTTTCCCTAAACAAGTTCAACCAAACCAAATCTTAACCATAGCGGTGGCAAGACATAGACACATGATGTTGTCGTTGCAATAGTGGAGTCAGATCAGTAAACGTGTCGGTTTAAAGAGCATGGACAGTAAAGTTGGCTATTTCGTCCTTTAATTCAAAAGACTTGTTGTAGAAAACTACGACTGATAGTGTTAGATAGATAGAGTACTACTTAATCCCAGCTGGAAAATTCAGAAACCTGTGTGTAGTGTTTCAGTATTTGATAAACCTTCAAAGTCACAGATCTGTCACTCAAACTGGACTTCCTGTATCGTATTTTATCTTCACACAGCAAACCAGCCCCATGTTTTATTGCCTTTTGTTTGTTTGTCTGTTGTTGTTGTTTTTATCACAGCCCCAATTTTAGTCTGAATGTCCACTTTGTGTTTAACCCCTTGAAGATTTTTTTGTTTGTTTGTTTGTTTTCCCAAACTGAGAGCAACGAAAATGAACGAAAGAGAAACAAGATTGTGACAAAGTCTTGGAGAACATTTAAAACTTCACCAGCCATCAATCTGCAGCTGTTTCGTTCCAAACACAACGTTATGACCTCTGCTGTGACCCAGACAGACAGACAGACAGACAGACAGACAGACGGAAGGAATGACAGATGGACAGACCGACAGACGGAGAGCACTGAAATGAAAAACAGAGCAGACGAGGAGGACGAGGAGGAGAAAAGTGAAGCCAAACAAGGACAGAGTCTAACAGAGTCTAACAGAGTCTGGTCTGGTGGAGGTGAGTGTGTCATGAATATTTAACGCTCACTCCTGCAGGCTGTGAAGGGAACACATGAACTTTTAATGAGCCGCAGGTTAAATGGGACATTTTATGTCCGCAAATGGCTCATCAAGTGTGGCTTAAATGTTGGGTGAATATCAATAAGGATGGAGTCACTTTCCCTCCCTGTAACTAAACAGAATACAGACCTCTGCATGCAGAGTCTACACTGATATTAACAGAGTTTACTCTGATTTCTACTGTCTGATCTGATCTAGTTTGATTTAACTACGACAGATGAAGCATCAGCAGGAAACTAGTTGGATGGCAAAAAACAAAATTATGAACCCACACAAAAATCAAGGTAAAGCCATATGTATACTATACTTTGTGTTTATGTCAATAAACATACTAGTCACATAAACTGGATTTACAAAAATACCTCATGAAGTGGCATAGAAAAATATGAAAATGGCAAATATGGCTGTTTTCATACATATATTATGCATATATATATATATATATATATTATATTTATGGGAAAAAAACTACAAAAGTGAGATCCAACTTGAACAGAAAAAACCTTTAAGACTCATACGACTAAACTGAATTTAGACACTGACTAAGAATCTGTAATAAAAATTATAGTGTATATTTAAAGACAAAGCTAGTGTGTGTGTGTGTATGTGTGTGTGTGTGTGTGTGTGCGTGTGTGTGTGTTTGTATGTGTGTGTGTGTATGTGGACACAGCTGCAGTATTAAAATGCTCCTCACACACTTTGTTAACGGCTCCATCGGCTGCTGATGACGTGACTCTAATGTCAATAAATCTGTTACAGACTTCTTCTGCTCATCAAATATAAATCATCAGAATAAAATAAAATAAAGCATAATAAAATCATAAAATATGAAATTAATAAAATAAAATAAATGAAATGAAATAAAATAAAATAAAATAAAATAAAATAAAATAGAGTAGGGAAGGTGGAAGCTGCTTTGGGTGACGAACAACAGTGCATCCATCTGCCCATTATGCCTCAGCAGCATTCTGGCTGTAGTGCAGGTTGCCAGACGCTCGATGATACCAAACCTCACTGTGACTTCAGGAAGCTGGAGTACAAGTATAAAGTACCTCAAAATTGTACTTAAGCACAGTACGTGAGTAAATGTAGTTAGTTACTTTCCACCACTGACAGCCTGACATATAAAGATATTCTCATCTCACTCTCACTCAGTCAGCACATTTCCCAAAATATTAAACTACTCCTTTATGATAATATGTTTTCAATGTTTTGTTTTATTCTTTATTTTACATGTTGTAGGCTACTTTGAATAAAATCCTGCACTAAATAGCTGATATCATAGATTGGTGCTCTGCAGGCTTCACTGACTTTGGGAAACTAAAGTGAAAGAATAAAAGTCTCTAATGTACAAGTTTATACTCCCTGATTTCCTCCAGAGTCTCCCAGCGCTGTTAATTGATGAGTAAGACAAAACCCATTTCCCAAACGAGACCAAATGAGAGTAAATCCAGACAGGCGTAATGAGTCTGTGTGAAGTTGGGACCATTACAGCTGCACAACAACAGGCTTCATTAACTGCAGCAATTGGCTTTTCCAGAGGCCTGCGGTCACCGGCTGATTGCTGCAGGACATTAAGCCCAACCTCCGACTCCATTAAACAAAGTTTCTCCCTGAACAAAACACAGCTTCCACTTTAACTAACCCTCTGACACAAATCAGTCAGTTCATCTGCTCTGCTGTGAGTGTTTCACCTTTATTTAACCCGTGTTAACACGACTTCTAAATTAACGCAAGACAACTAACAGTGAAAAAGTCTATTAGCTTTTTATTGTGCATTGGTGGCTTTTTAAGGAATACATCAAGTCGGAGATCTACACAGAAATAAAGCCTGTAAAGACACTGTAAAAGGAGTTTAGATAATAAAATAAAAGTAATTCAGGAATATCTTCACTGTTGGGTTAAAGCTGATTTCAAGGTGCTGTCTTCTGTGTAGTTCTGAGATTTTACAGCATCAAACATTGGACATGAAAAACGGTAAGAGACGTCTGTAACTCAACGGATAATATTGTTTTAGGTGAATCAACTTCCCAGTATGAACACTTAAATAGCCCTTATTGAAATCATCAGGACCATTAGGTATGTTTTTTCATCATTAAATTGACTTTTTCGAGGTGAGAAATCAACTGTGTAGATGTTGAATATCATCAGTTTTACGAAAATTGATTGATGTTTTCAGAATTGAGAAGCTCAAGAAACTGGAGTGACAGCAAGCTCGCAGCTGCGGGGATTGTCAGCCAGCCATCCAGCCAGGCACGCTGACAGAACCCGTTGTCTCAAGAGACCGTCTCGTAAACAAGAGGCTTTTATTTCCCTGTTGATGTATAGCTTTTACACATTTTTATATTCCCATATTTTTTTTTCCCATATTTTTTTTATGTTTTCACCGGCGTTGGTTTGTTTGTTTGTCTGTCTGTCTGTCTGTTAGCAGGATTACTCCAAAGGTTTGCGAGGGATTTGAATGACATTTTTTGGAGGGGTGGGGTGTGGCACAATGAACAATCCATTCGATTTTCGTGGCAATCCGGATCATGATCATCATCATCAGGAATTTTTTTAAGGGAAATCCGATCAGCCTGAGCATTAAGACTACAGGATATAACACATGCGCAGTGTAACTGATGACGCATTGATGACGCATGACCCCGTTTTCTTCCTTCTGAGAGCAGAGAGATTTGTGTGTGGAAGTGTGGCAAGACTTCGAGGTGCGGGACCTGCTGGCCAGCCGCAGTGAGAAAGACAAAAGCGGTAGATGACGGGATGAGAGACAACATAGTGTATCGTTAAACAGACATAACAAGGGTGCTGAATGAGAGAGGCATCCGCTGATACATTACACGGAAACACACCGTGTTAATAATAAGCCGACCACGTCACAGTACTGCCAGCTGTGAGCTTTGATCTGTTTGTTGAAAACTGAACTTATAAGAAAATGATTCAGATTTAAGATACTTCCTAACAACCTGACCTTACGTATTAACTGTATGATGGCAGACTGTGTGTTTCCTCCTCAGTGAGGCAGCTGGTGGAGATTCAGTGGACGTAATCAGTTTTGTTAATTCAATTACAGTTAATGGAGCGTAAACTAACATCCAAACTTCTCTGCAACTCCGAGGAACAAGTGAGATCCAGAAAAAAACACTCTCGTCAATTCCTCTAATGACGTCTGTAATGAAATCTAGTAAAGACAGAAGTACCGATTTAATCACTGCACAACTTTTTCACAATGGACGAAACTGTTTAATGTGACGTTTCATGAGCGCCTCCTCATGGACGTCAAAACAAATGTGTGATCTGATAAACATGCTGATAACAGCTAAACGTGCACTACAAGATGATTCTGAAAACATTTGAGGAAGGAAATAGGCATTAACGTAACATAATATTGATTCATGTTTGATCAGCGCTGGCTAGTTTGACCGTTTGGTCAGAGTTCGTGAGTGATTGACAGCTGGCTCTCATAGACAGCAGATGGACAGCAGACCTCTGACAGAAGCTCTTTCTGCTT
>CAKAOI010046108.1:48255-84582 GCA_916701655.1 Sebastiscus albofasciatus | reverse complement strand
TGTATTATGTTTGTTAAAGTAAATCCTGTATTAAATATATTGCATAATAATGCTGATGTGTGTATAACAAAAAAAAATAAAGACATTGTTTAAAAAAACATATGTGTGTATACAATTTTCTGTGTACTTCATATAATTCCTTGAATACATAGCTTTCTACATTTTCACCTATTAACGTTACTTTGAATGGAATGAATGAATACATTACAACACATTAGTGATGGTTGTATTTTGAAAAGTCAAACCGGAAGTCGTGCACTCTCTATATAACTTGACTGAAACGTCCGCCGAGGTGACATTAGGTAAGGAGTACGTCTGATTGAAATTTGCTTTTATTTCAGTAATTTCACCTCTAAAAAAATCTTTTAAGAACAATCATACAGAAAGGTGAGTATATATTGTTGGCGGGCATTCATGTGCTGGACTCTCTCAGTGTTAACAACGTGTGTATGAAGTTAATAAGAAACCGGCGTTTTCTGCGTCACGCTGCTGGCTCGAGCTAACTAGTCAACAAACCTGTGTCAACAAACAAGCTAACTGGCTAGCAGTTAGCCGGGTTAACCCCAATACATGTTAAGATTAAACTGAAATAAACAACCACATGTCTTGACTATGTATGAAAGGGGACATATCATGCTCATTTTCAGGTTCATACTTGTATTTTGTGTTTCTACTACAACATGTTTACATGCTGTAATGTTCAAAAAACTCTTTACTTTCCTCATACTGTCAGTCTGAATATGCCTGTATTCACCCTCTGTCTGAAACGCTCCGTTTTAGCGCATTTTGAAGGAATTTCAACGGAGTTGCATCAGAATTGTGTTGCTGCGCAACAGTTTGGGTCATGTGTATTTCCTGTCAGCTGATGTCATTCACATACACTGCAACCAGGAATAAACTGGTACACATTTAGAATGTTTACGTTTAAATCTGTGTAAAGGGTCTAAATATTGTATATTTGTGACATCACAAATAGACAGAAGTCCTGACAGCTTGTTTCAAATGCAGAGTTTCTGAATACTGTGTGTATTTCCCTGTGGATTGAGTGTTTCGATACTTTCACAGTATTTATATAGTACTTAAGCCTGCTTTATAATAAAAAACATGAAAATCTCACTTTTTATAATCTTGGACCTTTAATATTATAGATGACTGACCTGCCAGACCATTCCACCATTTTTACATTATTTAATTTATTACCATTTTTTCTGAAAATATTGTAATACTATTATTACAATGGACCAGTGATACACGACTATCTGCGCTGTTATTGTGATAACATCACAATAATCTCAACGTTGTTTAGTTTTCTTTTTTTTTTCATGGGACCGACTTCTGTCTTTTTGGTAACCTTTTTGTTTAAAATAAACTGTCACAATCATGGCTGTATAAAGAGAGTTTATTCCTATTTAATAATCTGTGATGTGGGTTTGGTTGTTTCTGTTTGTCTAGTTGGGTCATTTCCAGTAACAGACACGTGTCTTCACTTTCAGATAACCCAGGGACAGACCTGACAGAGAAGCGGGTTTTGTAAGTATAACAACTTCAATAAATCAGCACTTCTCTCCAGAAGGTCATCATGGCAGGGCTTGGCATCAAAGCAGGAGACAAGGTGATGATGATTTGGGCTCAGCCCTCAGCACCAGCAGCCCTCAAACAGTATGCAGAGGAACTGATGGACATCGTCGGTGCGGAAGGCAAAGTGTCAGTGGAGAACATGGAGATATTATCGCTGTGTGAGTAACTCTTCATCTGATTCACTCACTCACTCTCTCTCTCACACACACACACACACACACACACATACATGTATACACTGTATATATACACTGATCAGCCATAACATTATGACCACTGACAGGTGAAGTGAATAACATTGATTATCTCATTACAATGACACCTGGCAGTGGGGGGGATATATTAGACAGCAAGTGAACATTTTGAACTTTGTGTTGGAAGCAGAAAAAATGGGCAAGCATAAGGATGTGAGCGACTTTGACAAGGGCCAGATTTTAATGGCTAGACGACTGGGTCAGAGCATCTCCAGAACTGCAGCTCTTGTGGGATGTTCCCGGTCTGCAGTGGTCAGGACCTACCAAAAGTGGTCCAAGGAAGGAAAACCGGTGAACCAGCGATAGGGTCCGACCCAAGGCTCATTGATGCACGTGAGGAGTGAAGGCTGGCCCGTGTTGTCCGATCCAATAGAAGAGCTACAGTAGCTCTGCTGCTGTAGCCCATCTGCTTCAAGCTTTGACGTGTTGTTCGTTCAGAGATGGTATTCTGCATACCTTGGTTGTAACTAGTGGTTATTTGAGTTACTGTTGCCTTTCTATCATCTCGAACCACTCTGCCCATTCTCCTCTGATCTCTGACATCAACAAGGCATTTCCGTCCACACAACTGCCGCTCACTGGATATGTTCTCTTGTTGGGACCATTCTCTGTAAACCCTAGAGATGGTTGAGCGTGAAAATCCCAGTAGATCAGCAGTTTAATACTCAGACCAGCCCGTCTGGCACCAACAACCATGCCACGTTCAAAGTCACTTAAATCCCCTTTCTTCCCCATTCTGATGCTCGGTTTGAACTTCAGCAAGTCGTCTTCACCACGTCTAGATGACGTAATGCATTGAGTTGCTGCCATGTGATTGGCTGATTAGCTGTTTGTGTTAACAAGCAATTGAACAGGTGTACCTAATAAAGTGGCTGATGAGTGTATATGTATCAAATGTTTTATCACCACGACTGTACAGCACATGCTGTGATTTATCCTGTTAGCAGGAATACAATTCTGGCAGAAGTGAGTGAATGGGTTCAGCACAGTATAACAATGATTCCACACAGGAAGGCATGATGTGAAAGTCAATAGTAAAATGATGCTCTTCTCTTCTCAGCCTCCCATTCAGCATCCTCCTATGACTGGGTGCTCTCTTGCCTTCTGGCTGACAGCTCCTCCATCCACAGTTCAGAGACTCTTGCAGAAATAGCCAAAGTGCTCAAACCTGGTGGGAAGCTGGTTCTGGATGAAGCAGTTACAGGTGAAGTATTGTTCTAACTTCTTTTACATAGATGTTTAAATCTATCTAGAAAGGAAATAGAATGATATGCACCTTTTATGTTAGAATTCAGTCAGAAAAGGAAAGAGTTATGAACCTCATAACTTCAAAGATGAAGTCCCCTGATGCCACTAGAATGGAAAAGTACACTATAAATGCTACAAGCATTATGTTTAACACAGATACAATCCCATCAGAATATGAAAGTAAAAGAAATACACTTAGTATTGCTCATCCATAAATATGATTTATTTCATGTGTCTTTATTCACAAGGTCAGTGATCTGCACTGATAAGGTCGTGGCTCTGATTGTATTACAGTGTCTGACCTGTTACTCTCTGTGTTCTAGGAACTGAGGCTCAGATTGTGAGGACTGCTGAGAAGCTGATGTCCACTCTGAAGTTGTCAGGCTTCATGTCAGTGACAGAGGTGCGTGAGTCGGTTCACACACAAAAAGCATAAAACCACATTACATTAGTTTTCTGTAATTGCACTATTATACGCACTTACCAAACTACAATATACAGGCAAGAATATGAGAAACGTAATTGCGTGATAATAAATACCTGTTGCAAAATGTCTCCATTTTGACCTTGTTGACCCTCTTACTTCTCCTCTTCATCCAGGTCAATAAAGCACAACTGAGTGCTGAGGCGTTGAGCTGCCTCAGGACAGCCACTGGTTTCCAAGGAAACACTCTGTCTAGAGTCCGCATCTCTGCCGCCAAACCCAATTTTGAAGTAGGATCATCCAGCCAGATTAAACTGTCATTTGGGAAAAAGCCAGGTAGGTTTATAAACAGCAGTTTTCTAGTTCTTTCTAAGCGTATTTTGGTCCACAACTGTTATATTCAAGGAGATCACTCTGTGTCTGTTGGGATGTTTGTCCCTTGGTCTGTCACATGTGATGCCCCTGTCACAACTGGTAAGATTTTGACAGAACTATAATGTGCCTCATAATCGTCAAAAGTACTCTGACTGACACACCTGGTTCTACAAATGTGCTCACATGGTGGCTTTTCCATTAGTTTTAGTTTGTAGGTATAGTTTAGATTGTACTTAGGTCATTAGCCAACATACTTAAAAATATATACTTCATTATCTTTCACCTTTTCTACTCTATTTTCCCATGTGTTTGTGTCTAAGTAACTAATGGAGACAATAATTTCTGAAATTGGTCCAGTATTGAGGGATAACGCTGTAACCGATGAAACGAGCTGCGACGGCAAGTGAGCGGCATCTAAGTGACGTTACAGTTCACTAAAAGCGATTGTTTTTGCCACTGACAGGCTCAGATTGTTATTATAAGTGTCTGACAACATGATGGAAAGGACACTACAGAGAAATAAAACGTTTTCTTTACCTTTTGGCTTGATCCGGTCTGTTTGTTATTGTGTTCAAGTCCTGCTCAAGGAGAAGTCTTGTTGTGAAATCAAATAAATACGGGCGGCCATCGAATTCAAAGACCTCATCCACATTGTTGAAATCATCTAAATATTCAGCCATGACATTAAAAATATTTTGGATAACACTAAGCTGCGCTTTCTGTACTCCAACACAACAAACCTCTGTCCGCCTGGCAATTTTGTTTCCAACATGTATGTATTACACTATTCCACCACTTCACCATGTCAGATTTCAAAACGAGGCATCTCCTTGAGCGAGACTCTTTCCATAATGTCAGACACTTATAATAACAATCATAGCCTGTCATTGCAAAAACAAGCACTTTCAGTGGACATAAATGACGGTGCCAGCTTGCCCCAATGGCACCATATTACAGCCAGCGAGCTGCTGCCGTCTACAACGCTCTCCCTCAATACTGGACCAGTTTCAGAAATTGTTGTCCCCATCAGTCAGACACAAAACAACATGGAAAAATAGGGTTGAAAAATACCAAAGTTACCCTTTAATGCCTATTATTGACATCGGTATGTGTGTGATTTTCTTTATGGTATTATGTATAGTCATGAGTTGCATATTTGTATTTACTCAACACAAACAAACACCTCTGATTTCAGCAGAGAAACCTGCTCTGGATCCCAACACTGTCAAAATGTGGACACTGTCAGCCAATGACATCGATGATGATGATGTGGTGAGTTATGGAGTTTGTATCTTTCTGTGTCATTAAATATGGTTTGGCCATAGGGGGACACATTTTCTCTTGACCGCCACGTACCACATACAGTTTGTAAGATTTGGCAGCATCTAGTGGTGTGGTTGCACAGTGCAACCAACTGAGTACCCCTCCGCTCACTCCTCTCTTTCCGTGAGTCAGACGGTGGCTGGTAGTATCACGGTTTTGCACTCAGTGGCTCACGTTAGAAACTGTAGAAACATGGTGGACTCCGTGAAGAGGACCCGCTCCCTGTGTAGATATGAAGGGCTCATTCTAAGCTAACGAAAATTCTTATTATCAGATGATTTCACTAATGAAAACATAGTTCTGAATATTATATTCCATTCCTGCTAATAGATCCACTGAAATCCTACACACTGCACCTTTTAAGAGCCACACAGATAGATTTCTTATTCTGACTTATCCGCACATGTCTTTCTGTACTTCCTGCATTTACTGAGTCTTTCTTGTCCCTTCTGTCCCCCTTCTCTTCTCTAGGACCTGGTGGACTCCGATGCTTTGCTGGATGAAGAGGACTTGAAGAAGCCAGACCCAGCTTCTCTTAAAGCACCCGTCTGTGGAGGAGGAGCCGCCAAGAAGAAAGCCTGCAAGAACTGGTGAGGTCACCACACAAATGGTTTCACACCACAGACAGAAACACGCTGTGGCTCTGTTGGATCGTAGCTAAAGCGGAAAGAGCTTGGCTTTCAAAAAATGTTCTATTTTGTACATTTATCTGTGCTCTGAAAAGCATTTAAACATTACTTGATACACAATATGTTGCATGTTTGTGTAGCTCATGTGGTCTTGCTGAGGAGTTGGAGGAGGAAACTAAAGGAAAAAAGAAGAGTAACCTACCGAAATCTGCCTGCGGAAGTGTGAGTATAATTTGATTGTTATACCCCCCGCGTCTTCTTCCATCCGTCCGTTTGCGTGTCACACTTTCGTTTCTAGAGTAGAAACTATTTAACTTAGGAACTTCAAATTTGGTATGATGGTTGACAGTGTGGTCTAGTTGTGCCTTTTGGGGGTTAGAAGTCCAGGGTGACCAAAATCTTTTGAAATTTTGGCCAAAAACTGATTTTTTTCCACTTCAATTTCGTTTCCGAGCAGAACTCATTCCATTAGTTCCAAAAGGGCAAAACCTTTGGCCCCTACTACTACTACTACTACTACTACTACTACTACCTAGGGGTCAAGCAGTAAGCTGGGTTATGTGAGCCATGATCACTTTTGCCTTGTTTTATATTGTCAAATTCTCACCATGTTCATATTTCCTCTCCTATCACACTAAGCTGTTAACAACGTAAAGAAATAATTATTTCAATGACCTTCATTTCTACTTGTGGCAGTGTTACCTTGGTGATGCGTTCCGATGTGCCAGCTGTCCGTACGCCGGGATGCCAGCGTTCAAACCGGGAGAGAAGATTGTGCTGGACAAGAAGACGCTGACAGATGCTTGAAACACTACATTTCACACATCCTACCGCTCATGCGTCAAAATATTACATTCCTTTCTTTTTCCATCCACCCCTGAGACACGATTCCCCCTCTGCAAAAGCAGAGTTGCAAGCTGCTTTTTCCAGTGGATGTCATTGCGGATGTGATGTGGATTTCTGCCCGTTCGTCTGCTCAGTGAGATTGCTTCTGTTCAACGCATTGAGTGTTTGAAATTACACACCATCTGGTTTCGTCGGTACATGTGATGCCTTCATGTACCGACAATGGCAAGCCATGCTCAAGGCGAGTTCCTTAATTTGAGAGTATGGCAATCCAGCTTTGACGATGAGCAAGAGTGAGATTTGAATTAAATGAAAAAGTGCAGTTTAACTCCTGCTGTTGTTAAATATGCAAATTATAATGAAAGCTACCAAGTGTGTTTGTTTTTGTTCTTTTCACTTGAAGTTGTATTCACATCCGACCGCTGACACACAGACACATGTCCAATACAAGCTTATTTATGTATGTAAAGGAAAGCAGTTTGGCAACAATACATTTTGCTTTTTTTGGGTTTCGTTTCAATACAATAAACTAAAGCCAGACTTCTGTTTATAGGCATCCCATTTATTTCACTGAATGTGGCCAATAGTCATCTGATGGTACATCCTCATATATTCCAGCACTGTTGGAATAACCGCACCACGACAATGAGTGCTTCTCAGTGAACACGTGCAGTTTGAAGAGCTCAGCAGCGATGTCACTGCCCTGCTAGTCCATTTGGCTTTGCGAGACAGTTAATTCACAAAAACTGTATGATATTTCTGGTACACAAACTTGAGCCCCTCTGATCTTTAGCTGTAATGACCCTAATAGGTTACTTAAACACGTACAATTTTGCATCCCTAATTGCACTCAACTGAATGATCCATCAGCCAGTAAGTGACACCCACCTTTGATGTGATGGATTTAATTTGTTGAATTATTTATTGTAGAATTGCTAACTACTTCGCTAGCTGCTTAAGCTGTACGCACACTACGAGCGACATCGCAACATTCTACAAGTCGTTTTCAATGGAAGCTGGTAACTTGAAGCTACAAACTGACACCCGACACTTGAAGTGACACCACCAAACGGCGGTACTACAACTTCTGTGTCCGTCACGTGATGCCATTGGGCCCAAAAAAGACTTTTTCCCCATAGACTTACATTGGGAAAGACACGTCCGTAACTCAGCAGATAATTTATTTTTTAGGTGAATCAACTCCCCAGTATGAACACTCTAATAGTCCTTATTTACATCATTAGGTCCTAAAAGTTGTAAAATGCACTAATCGCTAAAACCAGAGTTATTTCCCTTCCTCCGTTCATGTGAATATGACCCAGATCGAGGCTGGAGCGAGGGCTGGGAGGCGGAGTTAAAGGAAACGCTACCGCGCCTGCTCTATGGTCCCAATAGATGCGTAAGATGGCCGGATGATCCGGGGACTTTATCACTCGACAGTTGAGCCATTTTGTCTTCATTTTGTCTTCTCCACTGAGCAACTCTCATTGGAATGAACCGGATCCCGCCTCCAACGCTGTATCCAGTTCTCCTTATACATCCATGGTTCCATCCAGTGCTATCTAACGACATAACTACGTCAACCATTGCTTCAGTAACACTTCCTACGGCGATTCGCCGACAATGTAGCTGGCAGGCTGGCCGTTTTGACGCTCGTAGTGTGAACGTAGCATTATGGGAAGCACTTAATATACATTACAATAACTAAGATGATCATTGGTAACATTCTGGGATGTGGCAGACAGTTTTCATATTTTACACTCTTAGTTTTTTGGATGATAATGATCACATTTCAATTTTTCAGATATTGAGTCATAATGATACCAGCTTTAGTCGGAACAATAAAACCATATTGGCTGAATCACAGATGTTAAATGTGTACCCAAAATGCAAACAGTGACATGAGGTAAAAAAGCACAGCATTCAGAGTCAGTTCTTCAGTTCTCCACATCACTGGGACTCGATGCTGAAGTCCATCTTAATGTCTCCTAAAGTGGGTTCAAAGGTAAAGCTGTAAGACACTGCGGCTCTGCCATCACCTGAGCTCTCCCACGGTGACCTCAAAAAATACACTCCCTGTTTCCTGTGTCGACTCCACTCACACTCGCCCTGCAAGGAAGGCACAAAAAAGGAAATGATTGATTGCTATTCATTTGACAGTAAACACTGGAGCAGCTTGACAATTCCAAAGATATTAAAGGGTATTTCTCAACCTGGACTCTAGTTTCCCATTTTTTTTGTGTCTAGGTGACTAATGGGGACAACAAGTTTTGAAACTGGGAAATAATATTGGAAAATATGAGCTATAGACGACGCGATTAGTTAAGAAAATAACTGGCAGAGTCTTTTCGAATGAAAATAATTGTTAGTTGCAGCCCTTATTCCACTACTGTGATTAGACGGAGTGAGATGACCCAAAATACAGCCAGCAAGTCAAGCTCAGGGTGCAAAGATGATCAATTGTGTTGCTAGGGCAACAGCTTTGGTCCAAGTTTACTTCCTGTCAGCTACTGCATTAACAACCATTGCAAGAGGAATTACAAAGGGGCCCCATTTAGAACGTTTATGTTGTCAAGTTTTAAAGGTCTACAGGTGAAAGCTGTGATACCTGCTCACTGATCTCTCCAATCAGACCGGCACTGACAGTGATGTCATCAGTTAGATGATATTCCATCCACAACGCAACACCATGGCAACGACCAATCCTGAAACAGACATTTCAACAGACCGTTAACTCTGCGATGAGAATGTGTTGTTTACAACCTGTGAAGGAAGAGTTCAGTACACTGTGGTCGTCTGTGGGAGCTCTGTTCACGTCTGCAACGCCATCAAACACTAAATGAGGTAACTAGCTAGCTGCTGTTGTTGTTCAGTCTATCAAGGGTTCAACCGATTCAACCCAGTGCCACAGAACATAAAAAGCTACTACTTCCTTTACACTCCATAATACTGAATGAAGAGGTCAATGTGGACACAAAGTGAAATCATTTGGCTACAAGCTAATCAAACCAGAATATGTGTATTTAGAGACTGACATATATGATAGCTGTCTATATATGAATTATAATTTTGGGGTAAACTGAGAGTTAAAGGATCAGTTTACCCAAAATCAACATGTAGTCACTGTACACTCACAATCTCCTTTTGTAAGTAGATAGAATTTCTATGTACCGTATAGCTTAGAATAAACCAGCTGTTATGCTTTGGTACAATGGTTCTTGATCTCAGACTGAAGAAAACTCTGTACCTTGTGAAAGGCAGTGAGCCCTGACTGCTGATTGGTTGTTGAGGGACACACTGTGTGAAGTCAAAGGTCATGACGGCTGTGGACTGGGACAGAGCACGGCACGGGTACTCCCAGAGAGGGTGGGGCTCCGCCTCACGGGACTCACGGAAATCCAGAGATCGCTGAAGGGACAGATATGGGGAGTCATTTTTAAAAGAAGTATTAAAAAAAAATTATAATTTTGAAACATAGGAAAGTCAAAACAGACGCAATACAGGCCCCCTTGACTTCAGCTAAACATCACAGATGTTCAAACCATGAAATAACTACTGAATATAATCATCAGTCCAGACTGGGTTTGCCTTCAGTTCATTGCATTATGCTTGCATCACCTTCTGTCTCCTCATATGTTTTAGGGACATTGTTTGTTTGAATCATGCTCTTACTTCAAACAAATCTCCCGATAATATCAAACCCATATTTTGAGGTATCTTGGTGTGGCTATTTTTCTCATCCGCCATCTGAACTTAAATACACAAACAAAACCAAAATCAAAGAAGGTGTCCATCTTCTGTCATGATTTGTATTTTATGGATTCTGTTTTTCTGATTAAGACATTTCTTCTCCATGATGAAAATATACACGTCCTGTACCTGGAGATCACGCTGGATGTAAAAACTGGCCTCGAAAAGACAAACGAATACATGAAAATGTTACCTGGACCATTTCATCCATGGGTGTGACATCAAAGCCCTCGCATGTTCCACATGGAGCTCTTATCCTCCACAAATCCTACCAAACATGGAAAAGACAAAACTAATTCAACAGGGACCTACCTTTACCTTTAATCATTATTATTCCATCATACTATTATAAAATGTAAATTGAGCCATTTAGAACTTTGAATTAAGGATCTAAAAAAAAAAAAAAAGAAAATGTTGCTTTCCATAGAGGACTTCAATATTCCCATCTGTCTCACCTGGAACTCTACAGCCACCACGTGAAGAGTGGCAGAGCAGGGCAGGATGGTGGCGTTGGGTCGGAGAAGGCCTGCCAGGGCGGTCCGACAGTACCAGAAGAACAGGGAGTGCCAGGGTAGGAGACTGGTGCTGAAGTACGGTTCACCCATCAGGACTGAGATCTGTAGGAGAGATGCTTGACACTCACTACTCCGAGATGCCCATTTCTGATGAATTGTTAGATTCCGAAAAAAAAAAAAATTATGTGTCTCTGTGTCCTCCGGTGAGCCATGAGGAGGTGCAGAAGTCTAGTTTTCTCTCAGAACTCTTGAATTACAACATGCTGAAAGGTTATTATGGAATTTTTGCCCAATGATGCCAAAAAATATACTGACTACTGAAGCTTTAATAATTTTTTTTAATCAATTACTGATATGGTAATTGTCTTAAGTGTTTAAAATTTTCCTTCCACTTTTTGATTGATTGTTACAGCCCGTGACTTTAGCATAAAGATGCCCTGTTTCACACTGTAAATTCTAAAAAAAAAGTATTGATTAGTGCAGCTCTAAGGCCACTGTGTGGTAATATCAACAAAGACACTGTAGCAGACGGTAACGCACACCAATAAAGGCTTGTTCGAAAGGTACCTGTTCCCCTCCTAGATCACTACTGGTCAGCTGCTCAGGCCTGATCTCCAGCAGCTCAACACATCCCTTCCTCGAGTTGGCTTCCAACACCTGCAGAGAAACATGTGGAGCATCAGCACCTTTTAAACTGCCTCTGGAGTTTTGTAATTTTGTGTTGATATACCTAAAAGTGTAAAAATATCAAGGCTCATCTGTAGGATACCGATACTGACTCACATAGCTGGATCGGATATCGGGTCGATACTGACTCAAACAGCTGGATCGGATATCGTGTCAATGGGGCCGATCTATTATATTCAGTTCTATGTTTATATACTATATACATTATATACTGTAATTTCAATTCCTGTTTAAGTTTTGACCAATTTATTGCTGCATTAAAAAGGCTTACACCTAAACTGTAATTCCATTTTAAAGATTTTTTTTGGGGCTTTATCGGTTGATACCCATAGCCCAGGTATCGCTTTCGGTATCGGGACTGAAAATGTCGGATCGGTGCATCCCTACTCATCTGTCAGTTCTCAATAGTTAGTTATTTACCTGCTCGATAACCTGTTTAGACATTCTGGAGTTTTCCAAAGCACAGACCTGAGGAAGTAGAGACCAGGGGAATAAAAAAAACAAGTCAATATAACAATATTGACTTAACAAAGTCTGAGTATGCTATTTGATTTGAAAAGGTACAGCATGTGCCCACATGGTCAAAGTAGAGTACCTTCTTAGCTCCAATCATGTGAGCAAACACAGGGAGCAGACTTCCATCACTGACGCCAAGACACACACTGTCCTCCCTCAGAACCTGGAGGTAACACAGCAGGTGATCAGAGAAAACAATCATGTCCATTAACTCGTCTCTAACAGTTTGGATTCTTGTTGGCCTTCACTTACACTGCGCAGTGCACTGATGTAGCTCTCTGTGCGCCGTCTGTCGTTGAGTTCGCCAAAACGCGGTCGAGTCCAAACCATGTGAGCCTGGCAGGTACAACAGGGCCGAGAGGGAGGAGCCTCGGTCTGTGAGTCCTGCTGGCTGAGGACGGCAACACACACACACACACCATTTAGAGTAGTCAGACCTTGCGACGCTGAGATTAGCCATTGACACTACAACGACCAAAAAAAAGAACTAACTGTATTTGTGGTACTATGGTTGATGGTCTCTGAGCTGAGTTACCTGTGAGACTGCAGGCTGTACCACAGACTGTAGTCATCATGGCTGACAGTCAGACTCAGCTCCTCTCCTTCTGTCACGCTACTCTCCACAGGCAGGAAGTACACACTCTGCATCCAATGGTCCCGCCACTGAAACACATCACAGTGATCAGAAGGGGGGGGGGACGAGAGCCCAGAAAGGAACTCAGAACATCAGAACTCAGGCTGCGGTCGAAAAGTCAAAAAATGACATCATAATGTCTTTTCCTAACCACTTGTCTTTGACCTCAGTGGAAAACATCATGAGGTCAAGGAAAGATGAGAAGGAGAATTTAGAAGGACTTAGGAAAAGGCAACCGTGGTGTTAAGAGAAGCAGACTGCACTTACACTAGGCTCCGTAATTATGGTGTGACGGCAGTGGATGTTAGTGACGTTGGTGGGCCGTGAAAAGATTGCAATGTTCCCAAGATGGACTACAAAAGGCTCTGCTTCACCCCGTTCGTTATTAAATATCTCCTTCAGTGACAGACTGCTTCAGCCGCGGTGTGTTAAAGAGAGATACCACAAGTCCTTCTGCTGCTGGAACACTTTACATCAACATACAATAAAGGATCATCTGACCGAACGTGGACAACCGGTGACAAATAAAATATCACTTCATTACCAACGTTGGAATTGAAATAAAAAGGAATAACCTACAGGCTACCACAAAAGTGTATATGATTAATAATGACTTATTGTTTGAGTTATGGAGAAGGAGTAGAACCATTAAATGTATATTTCTTCCTACTCCTTTTCGGACGTAATATTTATTTATGTTGATTATTTGTTTGCTCTATGTTTACTGCTCATTTTATTTGTTATTCTAGTTTTGTTTTTTACTCATTTGTTACTTGTTCAACATAAATAAACAGAAATAAAGTGAAAGTGGTTGTCACTGCCTACTCATATTTATCAACATGAATCCCAATTAGTATATGACTTTATGAAAATATTATTCAAGATACGCATATTGTTTGTTTTCCTGAACAGCAGAATGGTGCGTCGCTTTAAAAGTTACGGCCATAAGGATTTGTGGGATGTTATCCTCTCCTTTCCTTTGGTAAAGGATGCTCCAGTGTATCCTCTGCTAAAGGAAATAATAAAGGAAGCATTGAAGCTCCTTTCCTCAGCATTTAGAGGCTTTAAACAGCTCTTATCATGGCTACTACAGAGATACTTCCGGGTCATTTCACTCCGTTAGGAACCTTCCTGAGAGAAAAAGGACTTTTTGACCGCAGCCACAGTGTCCTATAACTCACTGGAGCCGTCTTTGGTTGTGGGTACGTCCAGCTGGGAGCCATGGTGCACACAATGCTTCCACTGGGATCCATGTCGAGGTCCCACCAAGATAGGACCACCTGGGCCCGACCGCCGGACTGAGCCACAAACTGGGAGGAGTGGGACTGGAATGCGCTGCTTACTGGCTTACTGAAATCCACACTGAGAGGGAAGGACGGGAAAGCAAGATGTGAAAAACTGATGTTCAGAGAAAATAACCTAGGAGAGCGTGTTTCTCACGTTCCTACCTGAACATGGTGCAGAGAGGACCAAGCGGGGTGAAGCTATGAGGAGACACCTGGCTCAGCTGGATGTCACACACTGAATGAGCTCCAGCACAGTGGCCCACAGCGGGCGGCGGGGCCAGGCGGGCCCCTTCCACCTCCACCGGCTGCAGCTGAGCCCAGCTCCACAGCAGTTCCGACTCCACCAGCTGGGCGTAGACAGTGGCCCGGTGAGGGACCGCCTCACAAGACTTCTGTAGGGTGGAGGAACACAAGAAGACAAATCTGACCACCTACTGGGATTACACATTCCACCCTCACTGCCTGCAGTTTACTTTAGCCAGACTGAATTTAACAGACATTTCGAGTATTAAACAAATACTGAATTTCTTTTTTTTTAGTTTTCCAAATCTTTTTTTATTGGATTTTTTGCAGACATGGCAAAGGTCATCTTATCAAATGTAGAACATAACTCTGTGTCTGTGACATGAAATAAAAACAGAAAAATCCCACCACAACCCAACCCATGTTGGTCTTGGAAGCACAAGAGGGAAAGAAAAAAAAATAAATTAATACATTAAAATAATAATGAAAAATAATAGTAATAAAATAAAATAATTTTTAAAAGTAAATAAATAGAAAATAAAATAAGATAATAAAAAGAGAAAAAAATTTCTATGAAATCAAATAATAGATTTAGAAAAAAAAAGGAAATAAAGAGGGTCATAGGAAAGGAGTAGTGAAGATCCCTCTCTGCCCCGCAAGCTCCGCTCAGGAAGCAGTCAGTGTCAGAAGTAATATTAAACACACCTGGACAAGGTTTTGGTGAGCATGTTCATAGCTGGGTAGGGCTCCTTCACCTATCAGTTCCGTATCAAACAGCTCTGTGATCAGAACATTGGCCTTCATTTGCATATCTCCATCTGTATTCAATTACAAACACAACACATACTCATCAACACAGGCATACTAACAAGCATCATGTTGTTGTCTGCAGACCTCTTTCAGGACACAAACTCAGAGAGAATCAATACATTTTGTATTGTAGAAAATCACAGATGCATGCAACTTCCACCAGTCAAATGACAGAAGCAAAGGGACATCAATATTCATGTACTGCAGCTGTGTGTGCATCATGTCAGTCTCTCTGACCTCGCCCCACGGTGACATCAGTGGAGTGTTTGTTAATAATCTTGATCTTTTCAGAGAAGCCGTTCTTCTCCACAATGCTCTGCGCTGCCTCAGCCATGGGCTTAAAAACCTGCAGACACAAAGGAAACAGAGATGACACCTGAAGCCGTCTGGGATTTGGGAAATGCAGCCCTAATGTCCAATCATGTCAAGGTAAAAAAAAAAACAAAAAAAAAAACATGGGAATTTAACATGCCTGCTAAAATTTCTAGTAGCTTGACTTAGTCATTTTTAAAGTTCAATTCAATTCAAACAACTTTATTAATCCCTCTAGGGACAATTGCTTTGGAGCAGCTTGTACATAAAAACATAGATAAAACACAGTGACAAAAAGCATAATTGCTCCATTTCTACCCACTGCAGCTTTAAAGGACCAGTGAGTAAATCCTACATACTGGCCCTTTAAAGTGAATGTAAATTGTTAAATAAATGCTTTATAAAGCAAACATAAATACATACATTTATTTTTTTTAGTAGATACTAAACAGTAAAAATATGGGGGAAAACAGGGGAATGTACACTCCTCATTCAGATCACACAGGAAGAGCATCTCTACCTCCACAGCATAGCAGAAGTCAGCTCCAGCAGTGAGGGCCATCATGGACAGGAGGCCCGTTCCTGTGCCGATGTCCAGGACAATGACCTTCTCACCACGAGCCTTTACTCTGGCTACAGCTGCCCGGATACCCTGGTAGTACTTGATATTCTGGAGGCAGAAAGTACATCAGCTGCGTCAATGCTGAAGAAGAGCGACAACGCTCTGCAGACAGAGTGCCTAAATCCGTTTTGTTTTCTCCTTTGGAATACAGTCAGCTATCCTAGAAAAGACAATAATGATTGGTGTGTTTTTGTGTGTATTGATTAGTCATGTCACTCACCCTGTCATGGTCATGTAGCATATCAGCATAACAGGACCTGAAAGGCAAACATGCTAAACTGATCAACAGGACGACAGATTCACATGCACCAGTGTTGGTATTATTGATGCTGTTATTTGAGTAACTTGCAGCTAACTTATTATTATTAATATCAATACCTACTAATATCAATATGTACTGTAAAATAAGGACAAAACACCTAACTCTAATAAAAACTCAGGGAAGTTTTTGATGCATAGCTTTTTTAACAAAGAGTAAATACGAATTAAACTTCCTCTGAGTCCTTGTGGTCTGTGGGAGACTTCAGCATGCAATGTTTCAATTTAGAAAAACAATTAACAATCTCTATATTGCAATATAATAACAACTTATATATCATTATCTGTGTATATGTCGGCCGATAACTTACAAGAAATGTCAGTTAGATAAGATAAGTTGAGCCTTTATTGACCCCCAGAGGGGAAATTCAGGTGTTGCAGCAGCACAAAGACAGAAATAAGTACAGACAAATAGAGAAGTAAAAATAATAAATAAGAATAAATTAGGGCTGTCAACGAAACATGATAATAACGCTTTAACGCATGTTCATTTTAATGCCACTAACTTGTGGTTTTTAGGTTGTAGCCAGCTCAGTTTTAAAGTGAAGATACTGGTATCATATGAAACTATGAAACCTGATGAATCTTTTGGTACCAACCATGTCATACTAGGTTGTTGGGAAGGACCTAAATAACGCTCCAAACTTGCACAATTTTTATATACAGTATGTAAACAGTGTACAGCAGAATAATATGTACTGTGATTAAGTAATGATACTTAGTGTTGCCTGTTAACAAAATAGAAATATTCTTTATTTATTATTAGCATTTGATGTGGTAACACAGTATATCATATTTATATAGTAGTCTATAGTATGATATAGTACAGTATAGTGTGAGGTATAAGATGATATAAGGTGCAATGTAATAGTAGTAACATTAGATTGCACAATACAAAAATGGAAAAAAATAGTTTATTTTTTTAACTGTAAAATGTCCTGTTCAGTAATTTCAGCATCTTGGTCACAATCACATCACTGACAGACAGATCTTAATAACTATCAAATATCAGCCTAAAAAATCCTTTATCGGTCAGGCTGTTGTGCAGATTTTAACGTAATTACATGAAAAACACATCAATAAATGTGCCCGTATGAAGAGCTTGAGTTGTATAAGGACGCAACATGTCGCTCTCGGTAGAAAAGTGTCAAAATAAAGTTGGTTTGCTTGTTTAATAAAGACTCCAGATTCTCAACTCTTCCTCTCAGCACACCAGATAAACACACCTGTAACTGTTCAGAGGGCTCATAATGACTTTCCACGTAACGTTACTGGATTACACATCTTCACCACCACCACCACCAACAACAACAACAACAACACAACATTCAGATGTGTGCTGTGATGCTGAGCTCGGAGCTACTGTACCGTTACCTGGCTATCTCCTGGTGGTTACTAAGGTTACCTGGCTCTCCTGGTGGTAACTAAGGTTACCTGGTTACCTCCTGGTAGTTACTAAGGTTACCTGGCTATCTCCTGGTGGTAACTAAGGTTACCTGGCTACCTCCTGGTGGTTACTAAGGTTACCTGGCTACCTCCTGGTGGTTACTAAGGTTACCTGGCTATCTCCTGGTGGTAACTAAGGTTACCTGGCTATCTCCTGGTGGTCACTAAGGTTACCTGGCTATTTCCTGGTGGTTACTAAGGTTACCTGGCAATCTCCTGGTGGTTACTAAGGTTACCTGGCTATCTCCTGGTGGTAGTCGTAGTCCTCGCTCTCCTCCACCCAGTCTAGAGCTCCGGTGCTCGGGTTGGCTCTTCCACAGAAGGTCTTCATCTTCGCCACGACTGTTACAACACTACTGGTAAGATGTGAGGCTAAATAAACGCTGTTTTTTTAACACAATATTCTCCACAAGTCTCAAAGTAAATGTGTTTTATAGAAGCAGCGTTGCACCCACGGACGCTGCCATCTTTCCTAGTGACGTCACACTCTTTTCTTCTTCTTCTTCTTTTGTAATTAGCGGCAGACTCAACGCAGCAGAGTCGTGTTGCTGCCCTCCACAGGTCATTAGTAGATCACCATTGGCTGGATTAAAGCTTCAGTAGGCAGTATATTTTTAGCATCATTGGGCAAAACATTCCATAATAACCTTTCAGCATATTGTAATTTAAGTGTTCTGAGAGAAGACTAGACTTCTGCACCTCCTTATGGCTCTGTTTTCAGGCTTTAAAAAATCTAGCCTGTGACGGGAGACTTTGACCAATCACAGGTCATTTCAGAGAGAGAGCGTTCCTATTGGCTGTGCTCCGGTAATGTGACCAGAACTTCACCAGCGTTCCTTCTCCAGATTTCACAATGGCGGTGGTGTGACAAACTTTCTCATTTTACAGCTAAACAGTACACTACAAGATGATTCTGAAAACATTTGAGGAGAGAAATAGGCATTACAGTAACAGCATATTGATTCATATTTGATCAGCACTGCCTATTTGGTCAGAGTTTGTGAGTAATTGACGGCATTACTCGCGACGGTAGCTTGACAGCAGACTCCAGATCAGCTCTGACTGCTTGTTTTCCTCCAGTCTGTGAAATCTTGCAGATGCCGTTAGGAGCACCGGAGGACACAAAGGAACATGATTTTTTTCAGGTTACTTGTTTCATGTACTACTGTCAGGATATAGTGACCGTTTTATAAAAATAACTTTTTTAATCGTGTTTGCTCCAATCTCGCCTACTTCAGCTTTAAATCCCAATGTAGAGTCCAGTGCGATGAAGAAAGTTGATTACAGCCTGTGCTGGGGCATGCCCCCCAATTTTTCAGAAAGAAGTCCGAAAACTAACGTTATTTCAAAACAAAAATCACAGGAGAAACACTCACAAAGAGTATAAGAGCAAAGACAACAGCCGCTGCTGTCATTTTGGACTGAAAATGCTTATTATATTTACAATATATTTCAAATATTAAAGACATTGTACACCAGAATAATATGTACTGTGATTAAGTGATAATACTAGTGTTGTCTGTATTAATATAATTGAGTAAAATAGAAATATTATTTATTTATTATTAGTACTCGATGTGGTAGCATATTTATATAGTAGCCTATAGTATGATAAATTACAGTATAGCATGAGGTATAAGATGATAAGGTGCAATGTAATAGTAGTGACATTACATTGCACAGAACAAAAATGCCCACGTTTATTTTTTTTAACTGTAAAATGTCCTGTTCAGTAATTTCAGCATCTTGGTCACAATGTTATTTCGTAATGTAATATACGTAATGTACTTTTAGACATTAAATATGACAATAGAATAGATATACTGTTGTACGTCACTTTTTATGCGGACGTTTTACTGGCTTCCGATAGTCACTTTCAGTCCAAAATGGCGGAAGCGTAGTTTTGCTGCTGGGCCCTGATGTTGAAAGGACAACTGACTTTCACTTCTTGCAATATCCGTTATTTTCTAGGCGTACTAAGGGCAAGATTTATCCCATAATGCATTGGGTTGAGTCTGTTGACGAATCAGTTCTGCACTTTTACACTGAATGGGGTGAGTCAAAATATTGATCAATTTCATCACTTTTTCCTGTATAAAATATTTTTGTTGTGACCATCATCATCAAAATTATGAACCAATAACTGTGAACTACTGCAAGGGAAATATCCTTTGAAATAACAAAAGAAAACAGTATTCAAAAGGAAATGGCAGAAAATGAATACATGAATACAATAAAAACATGCTTTGTTTTATGTATTGTTGTCCTTGTTTAAAGTATTCCATGTGTTTTTTATGAAATGTGCTTTGATATATACGTACAGTATTCCTGTTTTAATGTGTCCCTATGTATTAAAACGACATAAATAAATAAATACATTTCATTTCACACCACTGATTCCTAAGTTCAGCGCGAAAAAAACATTGCATCATTATACACAAATTGATTTGCCAATTCAAAATCCAATTGTTTGTTTCTTCAGCAGGAACGGTCAAGCTTTACAGTTGAATACATTCAGAATGATACAAGTAGACCTTGAATATTTCACAGGCTGTAGGAGGATTTTGCTCTTGTATTGCTGTCTGGCAGTGTTTTTAAATATTGATCAGGATTCAGAAAGGTGTCACAAGTTCCTGATTAATTATCCCCAATATTGTGCTATTGTGTGTGATGGACGTCACTTAACGTGTCAGTTGAAACAGTGTTTCAGCAGTAATATGTAGCCACGTGAATAGTTTTGGTTTTGAGTTATCTGCCTCCAAAAATGACTGCTGCCTCCCAAATACAGTGGAGGTGAAAGGAATTTTGCCGATGGCATTCAAAGCATTTGTTCAGTAGGACGTACTGTCAATGAAATCTGTTAACAGTGAATTGACCCTTTAAAACTGCAGCATCCATTTGACAGCATCAAGTCGGCACACACAGAGAGGAATGGTGTGCAGTTTACTGACGTCATGTATCAGGATTTCTGAGTGATAAAGAAACCGTTTCTAAACAATCGTGCTTGTTGTTAAAAGCAGCTTACTGCAGCTTTAATGTTCAAGTCCGGTTAAATCTGTAGAATGAATCGCAGAGACACAAGAGAACTGGTTGTGACAGAGTAGAATATTGTTTTACCTTGTAACCAATCTAGCTATAGTGGCTCATAGATTCAGAATTGTACCAAAAATTAGTTTAAATTAAAGTTAGACCGCTCCATCCATTTTTCCATTTGGCCTTTGTATTCCTTGCGGAACATAATGATGAATAGTTTCCACTCTTGTCTGTCTTGGGCCATCTTCTCCAGCTGTTTCCAGTTCAGTCCCTTCATTTTGAACTCTTGTTCCGTGCTCCTTCTCCAGGTGTTTCCGGGTCTTCCTTTCCCCTGTTTGCCTTGTGGGTTCCATGTCAGTGCCTGCTCGGTTATTGCCGTTTTGCTTCTTAGAGTGTGTCCAATCCAGCTCCAATTTCTCCTTTCCAGCTGAACTTCTACTGTCTCTTGTTTGGTGAATTTCCACAGGTTGATGTTGCTGATGGTGTTTGGCCAGTAGATCCCAAGGATGTGTCTTAGACAGTGATTAGTGAATGTCTGCAGCTTGTTGATGATGTCAGTGGTGGTCGTCCAGGTTTCTGATCCATTTAGCAGTGCTGTTTTAACATTGACGTTTTTGATTGATTTTGAGCTTGGTCTTTAGTGAAATGTTTTTGGATTTCCAGGTTTTGTTCAGTATATGTTGAATGCTGTTCTTGCTTTTCTGATTCTTGATTTTATGTCCTCCTCTGTTCCACCATCCACAGCTATAACACTTCCTAGATATGTGAATTTGTTGGCCTCTTCCAGTGGCTGGTCCCCGACTGTTGTTGATCCGCATGATTTTGGTTTTTGGTCCATTTATTTTGAGTCCAAGCTTAGCTGCAGCTGGGACTTGTTTTGAATTTGTTGGTGGGTTAGTTAGACCAGGACCAGAAAATCACCAGCTCAAATCCCTTGTAAATGGTAGGTGAAGGAAATTAAAAGGTGTCAATGTCCCCTAGCTCAGTACATATTAAGGAGCCCTTGAGCAAGGCCCTGAACCCTCCAATCTACTTCAGTGGACAAAAGAAGACAGTGATGGTGGCACTGGGCAGCTCCCAAAATGAATGATGTGTTTAACGAGAGGCAGAGTTGAACACGGGCTGGCCATCCATCACCAGAACTTGAAACTCAGCAGGAACAGTCTGTTAACAAAGAGCTATACGGGCACCTGGCTTGACGATCTGTCTGAGAACCAGATCTACCTGGATTATTATGCCAAAGTCTGAGTTCAGGCTACATTTTTAGTCCCTGTCATGCACACTTGGCAGTGGGCAGACAAAAGACCAGAGTGGAGGGAGGAACCAGGATGTCAGTGAAGATGGGCCGGTATCCTGCAGGGAGAGGGGGGGCACTCTGCTCCAGCAAGTCCAGCACAGCCCCTCTGATGTCCCTGGAGACATCACCACGGATGTCCAGTAGTACAGACACATGCTCTTCGCTGAGGGAACAGAAAAACACATATTTTTAAATGGTAGATAATAATGTTGGCACAAAACTCTTAGAAATAAATAAATAAATAATAATAACCCTGTTAGTAATAAATCATTTTGCTATGAGGGTCTTGCTTGATTTTAATGGATAATATTTTAGACCTGTGGCCATGTCACGCTAGCTTGTTGGGAAGGAGGCTAAATAACACTCCAAATTTGGGCTAAATTTATGCGAGGAAAAACTGGCATGGTCATTTTCAAAGGGGTCCCTTGACCTCTGACCTCAAGATATGTGAATGAAAATGGGTACTATGGGTACCCACGAGTCTCCCCTTTACTGACATGCCCACTTCATGATAGTCACATGCAGTTTTTTGAATGCAGTATAAATGTGGTATTTTCACATATTCTAAAAATTATGTATTTGAATATTTCTGCATACCGGGGTCCCTTAACAATCTTGAATTACATACATTGTGTATCACTGTAAAGCTGAGACTCTTGTGGATCCAATGAGCCAAACTGTATTCATATGTGATGATGTTAGTCCCCATAGGAGCCATTTCATTGACCTCACTATATAAACTGACCTGTGGTGACCTCTAGGATAATCACAGCCTCATGAAACTTTACAGCCACAAACTAGAGACCTAGAGCATTCAGAGGATGGATGGCTTTCCTAACTAGATTGACAATAAGGGGGTTTCTGAGCAGTTTACACAACAGAAGTGCTCGCCATCCAATCACCAAAAAATGCAGTTCTTGCAAAAATCCACAAATTTCAAAAGTTTTTGACATCAAATCACAGCATGGCTTTTTCGATGGTGTTCCTCAAGGTCTTGGTGTCTTAAGGTGATATTTTGGAGGGATTATTGATCATTTTTTATCAATTTTCAAGTGATAGAAAATGGATAAATTTAGCACGAAATCTGTGTAACAAATGGTATCAACCCCAAAGGGCTGCAACACTTCATGAGTGAGCATGGGAATGGCCATCACATACTTTGATCATAATATTCTAAACCCTTATACACTTTTTAAATTCATTTTAAATAATTAATTAAATAATTAATTAATTAATTAATTAGTTCATATTTATTTCTTATTTTTGACTAGAGCAAATGCTGATCTGCATCTCAAATTAATCTTCAGGTTCCCAGCTTTCAGATGATGTGCACCACTTCTATGTGACATCTACTGTTGACCTGCTATCTCCCCCTAAAGGCCCCCTGTACCCGCCTGAAAAAAGATAAAAATGGGTCTACTGTGGGTCTCAGGGGGTTAACAACGACACTACTACTAGCAGGGAGGGCTAAAGAGCAGGTGAGGTCAGATTACCTTATGTCAGGGTATTTGGCTGCGAGTCCAGAAACTTCCAAAGTGAGCATGCCGGGGTCTTTCAGTCGGATGAAGTCAGCCATGACAGGTAGTAAGGCCAAAGGATTCACTTCAGGGACTGACCCTTCACCTTCCTGCAGACAGGCAGGTACACATATGAGTTTGAAGGATATGGGAACAGAAATCAATACCTTTGACTAAAGCTGTTATTGGCTAATAGTTTGTGGAAATGTTTTAATATACATATATTATATTAGTTATAAAACCCAGTGTTTTATGCATGCTACCAGCTGTTAAAGCCGTCACGGGACGATAAAACTCTCCATAAAAATACAGGATGCTAGGACTACTTCTACAGCTATGACTTGTGGTACTACAGTAGCATAAAAAGATAAATCATTTGTGTACATTAAAGTGTATTCTAGTCATAATTTTGCCATAAAATCTGTTGTGTTGCCTCTCACAGACAACTGCTGCTGCAGCATTCATTACTTCTACAAAATCTGTCTAACACACATGATACTACCAAATGTTGAAGTGCATTAATGAACTTTTTTGAATCATGACAGCAAGAGTCAGTTCCTCCTCACCAGGCCATGGAGGATTTCTCTAAACTGCTGGTCGTCCTGGACCATCTGGTGGGCGAGCTGCTTCCTCTCCTCGGCGCTGCGACACACCAGCCTCTTCTGCATCAGAGCCCTGACGTACTCCACCACCATCAGCCACTGGGCCTCCTCCTGCAGACGCTGAATGTTGACCACACATACAAGGTTCAGAGCAGTGAAAGGACAGGTCTTCTATACAAGCAGAGTCAAGCAGCTCCAGTGTAGATGTTTGGCTACAAAATATTATGTTGCACACATGTTTTGGAGATATATCTCTCTTGGGGCTGTCAAAATGAACGCGATAATAGCAAATTTGTTTTAACACCACTAATTTCTTTAATGCATTAACACAACTTGCGATTTTTAGGTTGTAGCGGGCTCAGATACTGGTATCATATGAAACTAGAAAACCTAAGGAACCCATTGGTACCAATCATGTCGTGTAGGAGGCTAAATAACACTCCAAACTTCACTAAATTTTGGTGAGGAAAAACTGGCATGGCCATTTTCAAAGGGATCCCTTGACCTCGGTTGTTGCCTGTTGGGCTGCAGTTTGCCATGTTATGATTTGAGCATATTTTTTATGCTAAATGCTGTACCTGTGAGGGTTTCTGGACAATATTTGTCATTGTTTTGTGTTGAAAACTGTGATTAATTTGCGATTAATCGCGATTAACTATAGACAATCATGCGATTAATTGTGATTAAATATTTTAATCGATTGACAGCCCTAATATATGCTGAAAATTCAAGAACTATTGGTTCACCTTCTAAAAATGATTTCAGCTGACACTGGGCCATGAGCAAATATGGGCAAAAGTTTTGAGTTTATGATTTACATAGTCATACGATACATTAGTGGTTTGATAAATATTCATATATTTGGACTGGATGGATGGGCATATTTGTTTCTTTGAGGTATCCAAGAAATAAATAATCTTATACCTTTTAAACCGATAAAAAAAACTAAAAACTATAGTTCTTCAACTACACCCACTGGTCAAAGCATCACTGAGACATACTGAGTCTGTGTAACTAAATAGCATCTCTACAGTGGGGACAGAATCCGAGCCAAGTTGTGACCTGTCTGCAGGGTGGTCGGACACGGCCGTACAACTCCAGGTGATGCTCCAGTACGCGGCAGAGTTTGGGGGTGGGGTCTCCCTGGACCAGCCAAGGTCGGGTCAGCAGGCCTGGGAGATAAGGCTTAAGGTCCAGCAGGAGCTGATCCATCACCAGGCGACATGCCCGTCTCACCGCTCGGTCCAGAGCTGCCAGTGGGTTGGGAGGAGTTCGAGAAAACTGTCCCGCCGACCGGGACGACTGCTGCTGCTGCAGGCTCTCTGTGGACTTTCTGTATCGGACACAAAGGACACCGTGGATTTTATTGAGACAATTCTTGTAATGTGCTGCACCACCTAGATCAGGCAGGTCATTAGAGCTGTTGGGCTGGAGGTACTTTACCAACAACCAATAACTTGTATGCACATTTGCAAAAATAAGTTTTTTGCTGAGGACAAATTGATTAAATGGTAACCTTGTTATAGGGAGTAGAGGGAAGTAGTCTTTTACAACCGCATGTGTCATGATAAACCTACAAGTTTGTTCCAAAGTTCCAAACATTTGTGTAATAAAGCTTTGAAAGCTTTGAAAGCGGCCATTCACCACGACTCTGCCATGATCTCACTTGAGGATGATGCAGTTGCTGATGGAGGCCAGCAGATAGTGGAGGTAGAACTTGTTTTTGCTGTTGCTCGGATCCCTGCGATGCTCCTTCCCAAATTCCACCAGAGCTTCTCGAAACCTGTGATGTGAGAGAATAGAAGTGTGTGAGTGTGTGAAAGGGTGACAGTGAAGACTTGCCCAAGCCTGTTCGATATACTGAAAATAAAATGGCTTGCATGAATGCACACCTGTTTAGGAGGTTCTCCATCTCATACAGTCCCATCTGTATGGTCTGATCTCGTAGGGACTGTCCGATCATCAGAGCCACCCGCGCGTTCTCCTCCAGCATCTACCACAGTTCCACAAATAAACAAAGCAAATCCACGGTATAATAGGACACATCAGTGTGGTGCTAAGTAGGTTATATGATACTATGATGCTGAACGGTGATTACAGTAACAGCTTTTAATGACATTACAAACAGAGGCTTGAGCGAGTGAACACATCTTGGCCTCCTGTGTACGCAAGTTCATTCTTTTGGTCACTACCTACAGCTTGTGACCAGAGATGACTCAAAAGCACTTTAGTGCACACTGGAGGAGCTCATGCTCTAATAAAGTCAACAGGACAATATCATCAGCAAACAGCAGAGATGCCACGCATCACTAAACTGGACACTCTTCAGACCTTGTCTGAGCATTGAGATACTGCGCACAAATTCATTAAAGTGGCAGGAGGCAGTATATTTTTGGCATCATTGGGCAAAAAATCCATAATAACTGTTCAGCATATTGTAAGAAAACTAGACTTCAGCACCTCCTCATGGCTCTGTTTTCAGGCATTAAAAAATCAACATGGCTGCCGAGTCACAAACTTTCTCATTTTACAGCTAAACAGTACACTACAAGATGTTTCTGAGAACATTTGAGGAGAGAAATATACATTACAGTAACAGAATATTGATTCATATTTGATCAGCGCTGCCTAGTTTGACTGTTTGGTCAGAGTTTGCGAGTGATTGACAGCCAGCTCTCATAGACGGCAGCTGGACGGCAGACTCCAGATCAGCTCTAATTGGTTGTTTTCTGTGAAATCTTGCTGATGCCATTAGGAGCACCGGCCGTATTTATCGTGTATTTGTATGGCATGTTTACCTGTGTGATGATACCGGGCAAGCTGGTTTGATAGAAACCTTCATGGTCTGTATCTGGCTCCTGGTCTCTCTGCCAGTCCTGCAGCTCCACCTGTAGGGCTTTGTGCATCCACTCTGATACACTCTTCTATAACAGCAACAACATGGACACGCACATTGAATGTACTCAGTATAACAACACAGATACCATCGTGTTCCTCTACATGTCACTCTTTTATATGGTTCTTACCCACTTTCAATTTCAATATTACCAATTTTTCCAGATATGATTTGGAATTATTTTCAATAATAGGTAATCAACATGTCCCTTTCAAAAACATTATAGATATTCATCAAAATGTTGGAACATGTGATATAATAGATGTGTAGTCCTATGTACATCCGGACTGCATAATTCAGTTTCCAAACCTGCATACTAAGATGACCTATACTATGTAGGGACCCGAGGATACCCGTCACAATTTCTTTATCTCAAAAAAAAAAATGTTTGTGGTCCACTCACCCGAACACTCTGCACATATTTGTTCTGCAGATGCTCCAGTCCCTCGATGGAGATGAGAGGTCCTAGTTCTACTTTCTCCATCTCGGCCACCAGCTCTGGATGACCCATCATGTCTGGGCTGCCAAATCAAGACTGTCAGACTCTGAGCTTTTTCTTTTTTTCCCCATAGATGATAAGTGGTATTGTGCAAATGACAAATACGAAGTACAAATATGTGTTCCAAGATGTATTTCCTCCTTTTTCTGGTGTGTTAAAACAGAGAAATAAATCTACACCTTCCTCTAACCCTCTAAACCCTACAACTAGGGCTGTCAATCGATTACAATATTTAATCATTTAGCATAAAAAATATGCTCAAATCATAACATGGCAAACTCAGAGCCCAAAAGGCAATGATTGTCCATAGTTAATCGTGACTAATCGCAAATAATTAGTGGGAAAATATGCTTGCTTTATGCAAATGTATATATTTATTATTGGATATCAATTACCAACACAAAACAATGACAAATATTGTCCAGAAACCCAGGCAACAACAGCTGTCAGTGTGTCAGTGTGCTGACTTGACTATGACCTTCCCCAAACTGCATGTGATTATCATAAAGTGGGCATGTCTGTAAAGGGGAGACTCGTGGGTACCCATAGAACCCATTTTCTATTCACATATCTGGAGGTCAGAGGTCAAGGGAAGCTAGCATGATGTCATGTCATAGTACATGGTATAAAACACAAACCATTCTTAAAGCACAAAGAACCCCACAGACAGAAAGACAAAGAATAAAATACAGAATCTGAGCAGGTGGTGAACCTCACCTGTTGTAGTTGTGTAGCACCCAGTTGAGTACAGCAAAGATTTCGCCGCTCTCCAGGTCCCAGCTGCTAACCTAGGCCACAAGTATCACTTACACGTGTATAATGAGGTTGTCACTGGTTTGAAAGTAGTCGGTTAAAATGATAATAAATCTACAAAATTGGTTTATTTCTCGCACATCACTGACCTGTGCCAGGTGAGCATGTAAACAGCGGTGGCTGGCCCTCAGGTAGGCTCCCGTTAGCTGGTAGTGTGGCGGGACGCAGTGCTCCAGCAGGTGGCGTACGGTGGCCAGGTCAGCCATGATACCGTGCTGGAGAGCAGAGAGGTGGCCTGCTAGACCCGGACCACGCGTGTGCAGGTAGGAAACACTGCGAAACCGCGCTGAAACCGCCTCCTCTAGTACCTGGAAGGAAGTAATGTGAGACGGGATAGACTGTAACATACAATTACAAATTCAAAAAGGAGAAACTCGGTAAAAAAAAGTGTTTTGTTTGTATCAGCAGGTGCTGACCTGGAAGAAGCATGCTCTCCAGCAGCGAGGTCGTCCTGGGGGCAGGGGCCTGCTGCCTCTGGTTCCCCCCCTCTCCTCCAGTAAAGCTTGGTCCAGGGCCTCCTCCCGCTCCACTATCCTCACCGCTGATACAAATGGTGTGGGGTTTTGTCGGGCCAGAGCCAGAGCACTGCTCACCACCGCCCACAGCTCCTTACCTGCAGTAGTACAGGGTGGATGTTGAAAATGGAGAAACTGTGTGCTTTTATCAAGTGTAGTGCCACCAAAATGTCTTAAAGGGACTATTTGTAACTTTCAGAAATGCTTGTTAACAGCGACACCTGTGGCCGTTAAGTCAACGAAAGTCAGCGTCGGGCTCGCGCTTGCTCGCTCTACATAGACATGAACGAGCATCGCTCAAAACAGTGAGGCGACACACATATGACACACATATGGACATATGCGAGCGCGCATATGCGAGCGCACATATGCGAGCGCATGGTAGATTTATACGTGTAAAAAGTTACAAACATTCCCTTTAATTAGTTTAATAAGTATAATCAGAAAGAGGTCATTGATGTGTGAAGTGATTTTGGTGGTACTACACTGCATAATACAGAAGTTATTGAATATTTTTCCCATTAAAAATTCACCAAAATTATGCAAAATCATATTTTTCCAAACTAAATGTTGTAGTACAACCATGAGGAAATCATTGATGTGTGAAGTAATTTTGGTGGTACTACACTGTATAACAGTGAAGTTATTGAATATTTTTATAGCATCTTTTTTCGACGTTGCACTTTGTAGACGGTCCCTGACCACTCGTCTCACAGCCGGCTGCACATAGAGACCAATGTTATGTGTTCAACTCGGAGGACGGCTGGTTGTGATTAAGATGAGGTTAACAAAGTTTCTGTTATGAGTTATTGATCCAGGAGGTTTGAATCTGTCAATATCTTTCCAACTTTACCAAAGTCAATGACTTCAATGTCAGGAATGACTGGAGGAAGTGCACTATGAAGTAATGAGTTACTAACTCAAGGGAACGGCTTACTAACTTGAGGGAATGAGTTACTAACTCGAGTGAACGACTTACTAACTTGAGGGAACGACTTACTGTTTGGAGGGAACGAGTTCATAAAATGTTCTCCTAGGGGTCTAGGGTGGCTCCATAAATTACAATATGCTGAAAGGTTATTATGGAATTTTTGCCCAATGATGCCAAAGAAAATGTTGCTCCTGAAGTTTTAACTGACATTTTGGTCAGAACAAAAAAATGACTGAGAATCAATACTGAGTCTTAGTCCTAAGATATTCTGTCAATACAAGAAAGGTTATGGATACATAGAGATTTTTATATTCATACAAAAATATAGGGCGCGAAACTACAACAAATAAAGTTGCCATATACTGTATGTTTGCTTTTGAATAATAAGTCAGAAACTGATATTACTGCGTAAACTCTGAAGCTGTCTTCCCCTGTGACTATAGGATCTCCTTACCCAGGGCGTCCACCAGCTGCCCGACACCAGAGAAATATTTTGCCACTAGTTCCTGGTCTTCTGTGCTGAGTGCACTTCCTGCCGTCCCAGCAGCCCCGTGGAGCTGCCAGAGGATGTCATCCTGCCAGTGCTCCAGATCCATCAGCCGGGCGTGGGCCTCCAGAAGACGCCGGGACTCCACTAGACGCTCAGTCTCCAACACCATGCTACGCACTGCACAGGGAAAGGAAGGGGAGAAGGGAGGGAGAACTTTAATTCCTCAAACTGTCAACAACTTATGCAATAACCTCTAGCTGCTACTTTGGGCTGTTAAAGACTGAAGTTGCATATTTTACTTTCCAACGAAAACTGTTCTATATTTTATCACAGATCACAGTAGGATGCTCTATGTTATAATCATTCACTGAATTCATCATGATTGAATGAATGACTTTGTATGGCATCTCACCAGAGTAAAGTCGTGGCAGGTTGCTGACGGCAGCGAGGAGCTGACAGTGGTTGACAGACACTTCTCTCAGCCTCTCCAGAGATTTCACCCCCTCTGCGTTTTGATCGGACTCCAGTCCTGCTTTCTTCAAAACGTGTGACACCTCCTTCAACTCGGCCCTGGCCTCCCGGAGCTGCTCCAGACCCCAGCCGACCCCCTCCAGGTACGACTGGACCATGGACTGGAAGGAGAGCAGCAGTAACATGCAGCAGCACAGCGCTTACTATTGATCCCCACTAATGACTAATGGCAACAATTTCCTATTATCATATATTATATTATATCATCCTAGTATCATATTGTGTATATGTTCATTTGTGTCTGTGATGTCACCTTGAGTCTGGTGTGTATGGAGGCAGTCCTCTGGCTCTCTCTCTTCCTGTACTGGCTCAGTCGCTCCAGATGCTCAGGCCGACAGAAAACACCTGACGCCCACTTCAGGGCCGCGCCGCGGGCCAAACAGTCAGCCCTCTCCACCTCTGGCCATACCTTAGCCACTGGCACTGTGTCTGACAGAAAAATAGACCGAACACGAGGGAAGAATAACATTTATGAAATGAAATGGATGAAATTAAAAAAAAAATGGCAAAGAGTAGTTACTGTAATTATAAATTATAAAATCTTAGTTACATTTTGACCACAGTTCCTTCCTTACTCAGGTCTGCCAGGTAGTGATTTTGTATGTGCCCTTTCCAGTTTCCAGAAAAGCACACAGCAGCAGCATCATCACATTGTAACTGGTTTAGTCAAAGCAATGAGACCACACTTGTGTCGACTGAACAGTCTGATCCCACCAAGCACAACAAATATACAACCCTCTGCAACAATATTCTGCCTGATAATCAGCTAGTGATCCCTTCACACTATGATACATAAGCTACTCTTGGTTCTTGCAATCCAGCAGGGCTGTATTGCGGAGGTGGGTGACCGCACCAGAAACAAAGCCAACCTGACTAACGGCATACAAAATGCATACACTTTTTATGACACAAAAACAATACGGCAGTGGAAAAGAGCATACGGGATATTTCACGCTGTAAACGCCATACATTTATGGTGTGTGTGACTATAGGTTATGGTGTCATCTATTAATTAAATTGATCGTGAGACCAGATACTTCAGGATCTGGGTGGCTTACCACCTCAGCTAACAATTTTCTGAAGGAAACCATGTTCGATCAAAATTGGGCAGTCGTGGTCCCAAGTGGATGAGTACTTTTATAAAAATCTCAAACTGTACAAGCAGAAGAAGAGGAAACTGAGACTTTTGTAACCGGGCCACGTCCTTTCTAATGACAGAAAAGCTTGAATTGGCCCAATTATCTGCCAAATGAGGTCTAACTTACTCACCAGTGTCATTATTTCTGTCTCCACAGCAGCTCTGCATCCAATAAATGTTTGGAGAAATAAAATTCAGTGTGGTGTGATGAGGTTTGTTCCCAGCTGGGAAGTTCTCTCTCAATAGCAATTATGTATTGAATTATTTAATGTGTTTCCCATTTACCAGCTCAAGAAAAGGAAACCCTGATTTTGTTATAGCTCTCAATATTTTCCCCCAGTGTCCTCCCAGCTCTCCCACGCTTTCACTGTTCACTATTGAGCTACCAACCATATCACCCATAAAAAAGAGACAGTGGTGAGCATGCTGAGCAGCAGCAGTATTGATGTGTAGGGAATAGGATATGCTGTACAGTCTGAGTCAAACATTTCTCTGCACCCTAAAGGAGAGGATCTTTTTATAGCAGAAAGAACTGAGGCTCTGTTTTCAATTGGCAAGTCATGTAAGCAGTAGGGCTGGGACGATACACTTATCTCCTGATTCAATACTATCACGATACTTGGGAGCCGATTCGATATGTATTGTGATTTTTAAGTATTGCGATTCGATATTACGATTTATTGAGATTTTTTAAAAGTTTTTTAACACTAGACCATGGGAAAAGGTTGAATCTTACACTTCTAGGGACTTTTACTTTGGAAAAGATATAAATTAATACAGTCAAAATGTTTGATTTTCAGCATGTATGTAGTCAGAGATGTCCTGAAGTCAAATATATCAGTCATTGTCAGACATTATTGATTACAATTTTTCCAGCAACCCAAAAATCAAAGATTAAAGACATTTCCTTCACAAATTAGTTGTTATTTTCTTTTTAATTTATAAGGGACATGTAATGTTTTATACTTCTGGTGAATATCCAATCAATCTTATTTCCATAAATGTATTTTGTATATACAGTTCCCTTTGTTAACACCTTATTTTGAAAACCAGACATAGTCCCATGTGTATACTTCCTCTAACTTCTCCAAGGTGGTCTCTAGCTCTCCCGTCAGCTCCGTTCTCTTTATACATCCATGGTCAGCTCCATCGGGGCCGTTTGAATGCATTTAACATAAATGTCAGTATATGGGTGCTCTTCAGTTGTAGCGTCGGCCCATTTGACCACGGAGATGAGAGCGACGGCCGGCTCGACTGCACGTTACCGCGATACGATAACGTTTCCTGTCCGTGACAGAGTTAGCATGCAGCTTTAGCTATGATGTCTAGCTCTGCTTTTCCTGCAATGTGTGAAACCCAAAGTGTTTCTATTCTTTACTGGATGTGTAGTGTTTACCAATCTGGATTTAACATGTGAGGGTGCAGGTCGTATCCACGCGGATCCTCTGCTGTTTTCTATTACCTCGTTGCGGCCAGCTGCGGTTTGTTTTGGTTGACGGATATGGAACGGATATGATGTCACGTTACTCAGACTACAACAACAAATGAAGCAAATATATCGATTCTGGCATTAAAAAATCTATTTCAGAATCATACAAAAAAAATCGCGATACATAGGTGAATCGATTTCTTTCCCACCCATATCATTTCTCATCAGTTAGTCAGCTTGACAGGCAGCCGTGTAGCCATCAGAGTCAGGTCATAATACTTCCATTTGATTTACACATCATAACTGGTCTTAATTGAATAATGTACTGGTTAGTGACTCAGCAGAGAGTAATGTGTTGTGCTTGGTCATCACCATTGAGCAGTCGTTCTGGGAAAGCTTAGTTGATTGTGTTAAGATAGCAAAAATCATAGATTAACCATGCATCACTAAAAGTTGAGGTTTTTGGTCCTGGTAAGTATAGCCATGCATGACTCTGTGTGTTTGTGTGTCGATGTTTGGATGCCTCAAATACCCCAACAGGACTGTCTCTGTCTCAGAGGAGGTCATGGGACACTCTGCTATCTAATACCAACACAAAATCTGAGTGCAGAAGCGTCATCATCAGCAACTCTGCAAAACAATAAACCATAGAGCTCACATCCAGGAAAGTGATGAGTCATGTATGCTGCAACAGCACAGCCAAAAACACAAGTGCACAGAGGACAATACAACAGTTACTCACTGATCATCGCACTATAATGCTGAGGTAATGGCAGGTTGGTATGGAAACCAGCAGACTCTCTGCTCATCATGACACATGGTGGAGAATTACAGCTGGTCTCATGGCCAACCTGCTCCCGATAGGCCTATGCATAAAATGCTATCCAGGTTTTTATGCAGATACTCAGTGTCTTTAAAGGGGCACTCCTCTGATTTTCATGTTAATGTCAATTTACCAGTCACAGGAACACAAAAGATGCTATTGAGTTGCATTATGGAAAGTGTGGGATTCATGTTTTTGGGAGTTTGACCCATACCAGACTAAAAGTCAGGATATCTCGACTTCTGCTGCACCAATTTCTGACCATTCTTCTGTTAATCTGTCTCTCCAAAACAACTTCCTGGAAGTGCAATACTAAAATGTTAGACTGTTCCTTTAAATTTGGCTATTTTCATTAAAAAGATTTTAAAAAATGAAATAAAAGAACATGTACTCATCTTCATTCTTGTAAGGGTAGAAAAGTATTTGAAATGGCTTTGACATTCAAAGTTCATTCTTGACCTCAAAACCAGCAGGAAATCTTAGTAGCTGTTGTGGAGCTTTCCAGCATATGGCATGATTTCCAAACCCAGTGGTCATGGAATATTTGTTTTCTAAGCAAGTCCTTCAAGTGTACATAAAAAATGGACATTAAAGTGGGGGGAGGCAGTACATTTTTGACATCGTTGAGCAATAATTTCACAATAACCTTTCAGCATATTGTAATTCAAGTGGTCTGAGAGAAAACTAGACTTCTGCTCCTCCTCATGGCTCTGTTTTCAGGCTTTAGAGAATCTAGCATGTGACGGGAGACTTTGACCAATCACAGGTCATTTCAGAGAGAGAGAGTGTTCCTATTGGCTGTGCTCCGGCTGGTGGGCGGTGCTTGGTGTTTCCCCAACAGATCTCAACATGGCTGCCAGGTCACAAACTTTCTCATTTTACAGCTAAACAATACACCACAAGATGATTCTGAGAACATTTGAGGAGAGAAATAGGCATTACAGTAACAGAATATTGATTCATATCTGATCAGCGCTGCCTAGTTTGACCGTTTGATTGGAGTTTGTGAGTGTTTGACAGCCGGCTCTCATAGATGGCAGCTGGACAGCAGACTCCAGATCAGCTCTGACTGCTTGTTTTCCTCCGGTCTGTGAAATCCTACAGATGCCATTAGGAGCACCGGAAGACACAGAGGAACATGATTTTTTCAGATTACCTGTCTCATGTGCTACTGTCAGGATATAGGATATAGTTAACATCTACAATTCCATGACAACTGGGCAAAGTCCATCTACTGATGAAGATCATGTGATATGATTGACAGCTCCATAACGACTACTAAATGGACCCTGTGGTGATACTGTTCTATAAACTTTTGGACCATCAGAGGACACTAAACGTATTCAGACTCTGATGAATGTGTGGTGTTGGTAGCTCTTGAAAGTAAACTCAGGGAGGAACCTTCATCACACTAAGGCTGGGTGACACTGACTGGCAAATGTTCCAGGGCTGGCCCACAAATCAATGCATCACTCCAAAACCTAATCCTGAGTTCTCATTCATTTATCTCATAGACATGCAACACTGGAGCCGAGCACAGCTTTGTTTAGTCTCTAGCTATTGAGAGGTTTTAGAAGAAGTGGGTGTTGGCCTTTTAGCAATGTTGTCAACAGGCAAACAGTGTGTGTCTGTGCATCCAGTTACCTTCTGGTTTGTCCCCACCATTCTTCTGATCCCCTGCAGACATCGAAGTTCAGTTTTCAGCTTCCAGTCCACCCGACGAGTCTCCTTTTCCCCCGAGGGCCGGCACTGAGGGAGCCCAGGGTGCAACGCTGGCAGAGGAGGGTGAAGAAACACACATGTAAGACAGAGAAGAAGAAGGAGGAGGAGAACGTGTGGAGGAGAGAGGGCACATATCCATTCTACTGACGGCTTTCCTCTTCTCCCTCACACACACACTCTCTCTCTCTCTCTCTCTCCCCAGACACATCCTCTGCTGAGAGAAGGGCAGGAAAGGGAGGGAGCTTGGGGGGGGGAGAGGGAAGAGAATAATGCTG
>CAKAOI010046108.1:31693-48235 GCA_916701655.1 Sebastiscus albofasciatus | reverse complement strand
GGGGGGGGGGGTTGAGAGGAGAAAGGGGCAGGGATAGGGAGGGTATTGAGAGATGTGCTGTATTCAGGATCCTGTAGAGAAGATGGTAAATACTATTAGAACTTTCTGATTTCAAAGCTTTTTCAGCCACATTGTCTTCATCAGGTGATACAAATTGTAATGAAATCTTAACTGCTACTGAGCTTGCAAGTCAACAGAGGCATCTCCATGACAACTGAGCAAACTCAAACCACTCATAAAGGCCGTGTGATTGTGGTTTAAAGCTCTGGAGAGAGCTAGTAATTGGACCTTGAGCTGGGATTGTTTTGTCAAAAACTACAATTCAAAAATCAAGATTGAACTGCATGCTTATCTATGTAGGTTTTTTGGATTATATACTACATATTGAATAGTGTGACATTTTGGGAAATAACGGCTTTTCCGCTTTTATTGCTGAGAGTTAGATGAGAAGATCGATACCGTATGATAAATATGAAGTTATACTGCCAGCAGCCAGTTGGCTTAGCTTAACACAAACACTGAGAACCAAGGGAAATAACTAGCCTGACTCTGCCTATTCCATCAGCTCAGCAATTAACATGTTATATCTGCTTTATATCATTTGTACAAAAAGTGTAAAAACATCACGTTTTACATGTTGCCATGTGTCTACATGTGGAGTCTCAATACTGTAGCATAGAAAGAACTTGAACACATAAGCATTAAATTAAAATAGTTTACATTTTCAAGTGATTATGATATTTTGTCCCACATTAAAAGCAGCATACGAGAGAGAGAGAGAGCGAGAGAGAGAGAGATGTGGAGAGTAGGGGACAAGAGGAAAACAATCCAGATGGTGGCAGAAGGGTGAGGTGAGGGGTGGGGTGGGGGGGGGAGTAAGTGGACATGGTGTTCCACAAAACCTCTTGGGAGTTTTCTGTCTTGACTCGTAAAGGGAAACCAATCAAACACACAGTGAACAGGAAGAAACAATGTATAATGTATAAGTCATTAGCCTGCAACCCACCGTGAAAATATAGGTAACACAAAGGAGCCAAGAACTAATGGAGTCCATGACTATTACTCATCATTGGAAGGCACTTTAACACCAGGTAGGTAAACTCGTGGCTCTATTGTTCATGCTGAACTAAATGTGTTGAATTTTTCCACTCAAACCAAAAACAGAGTCAGTGTCATTGACCCTCTCTGATCCCCTGCAGCTGTTTGACCTGCACCAGCCACTGAGGGAAGTTTGTTTATAAAGTCCACCGAACCGGCCGCCCTGTTTACGCCTTCAAGCTTTCCGGACCTCTTCAAAAACACAGCAAGGCGGGTGCCAAGTGGCCCCGTGGCTGGAGCCAGCACAAACAGGCTATCTGAAGGGGAACATCATCTTTCAGCGCTGCACTTCAGATTTCCTCATGCAATTCTAAAATGTGTGCGTGGGTGCTATCTTTGAATAACACATTTAATCTGAATAGGGGACAATAGTGAAAGAACTGGCTCTGAGAAAGCTTGTGTAGGATGTGACTGATGGGTTGAGCGTCTAGGGACTGTACAAAAGGTATTTTGGTTATGTTTTACTTTTTTTAAAAGCAAGACCCTCCCAGAGTTAAAGCTTCAGTTGGCAGACTTTTTTTTAGCATCATTGGGCAAAAATTCCACTCAGCATATTGTAATTCAAGTGTTCTGAGAGAAAACTAGACTTCTGCACCTCCTCATGGCTCTGTTTTCAGACTTTAAAAAAATCTATATTTTGATATTTCCTCAGCAGATCTCAACATGGCTGCCGGGTCACAAACTTTCTCATTTTACAGCTAAACAGTACACTACAAGATGATTCTGAGAACATTTGAAGAGAGAAATAGGCATTACAGTAACAGAATATTGATTCATATTTGATCAGTGCTGCCTAGTTTGACCATTTGGTCGGGGTTTGCAAGTGATTGACAGCCGGCTCTCATAGACGGCAGCTGGACGGCAGACTCCAGATCAGCTCTGACTGCATGTTTTCCTCCGGTCTGTGAAATCTTGCAGATGCCATTAGGAGGACCAGAGGATACCGGAGGACACAGAGGAACATCTTTTTTTCAGATTGCCTGTCTCATGTACTACTGTCAGGATATAGTGACCGTTTTATAAAAATAACTTTTAATCATATTTGCTTAAATCTTGCCTACTGCTGCTTTAATATTTTCTTTGGACCCCACAACACAGACATATTATCACCTTATAAGTTGATATAGTGAATTTCCACCAAACACATACAGCAGATAGGGAGCAACAATAGCATCTAATTGAAGTTGTGTTGTTGGCCACCTGGCTGACCGCCATCTTTGTTTTGGTCTCCATCAACTCCACAGACACATATCTGTCTCTTTAGCCGCTAAGAGCTCCACTATGTGGTGCTGCTGCTGCTGGAAACGACGCTAAGAGAGCACAGAGAATGAGTCAAAACAGTTACGTTTCAGGCCATACAACCAAAACAATGAGCTGAAAGACACTAAAGTGCTCCATAGAGCTGAGGGAAACAGCAGACTTGGGTGATGTATTTGTCACATTTCACATCTCATTTGACCTATTTTTGTTACAAATTACAAACAGTTATAATCTATTTATCGTAGCTGCTTTAAACAAAAGGTGGAACACAAGGTTTATATAATACATGTCACATGGAAAGGCTGATATAAAATATGAATCTGGGATTCATATTTGTATACAGTCCCTTATTCTCTTCTCTGTGTAACAGCATTAGACTGCAGGATGCAGAATGCTCTTTGTTAAACTAAGATGTGTGGAAAAAAAACAAATGTTGACACTGGTATTGTATCTGTCTAACCTTCCTCCTGTCAAGGTGCCTTTGTTATTCACAGTAACAAGGCCATCCACCTCAGTATCATCTCATGTATCTTTACCATACAGGAACAGTTTCCTCCAGAGCCATGTAAGGAATAGAGCAGAGGTTGACACACCAGGATGTTGTGCAGAATGTATTCCTGTCAGGGTGGGACCACAGTGCTAAGGACAACAAGGCCACTGACCTGCGGTTCTCCAGTCTGGTCTCACTGATGAAGGATCACTGCAGCCTGGAGTCCCCCCCCCCCTGCTCAGTTACTCCCTCTGCCGTAGATCTAACAATCTGATTTGCACTTACAGCCGTCCTGTAGGATGAAATCAGGGTTAAAGATCAAGTCCAGCATCCAGACAATTAACACCAACTTTTGTACCTGTGGACTGGCTGTCCATCGACCCTTCAACACCTGATCCATAGCAAAATATTCACCAACTGCTGGGTCACATTGATAGAAAATTCACTGTGGATGTTCCTGGTCCCCAGACAATGGTGACCTGCTGACCTCTCCTCTATAGCACCACCATAACACCTGCATTTAATAGGTGCATCTAATCCCCAAGAAACTGGTCAGATTGAGTAAAATGTTCACATGTTGAGTTTTAAATGGACAGATCTGTGTAATCAATCGGGGAACATATCATGTTTACAAGTTTCCATTTGAACCTAACGTACTGAACTTAAATTACTGCCATAAAAATTGGCCAATGCTTTGAAAGGTGACAAACCCATAGAACTTCACTGCTCCGTACCACCGCCCTGCACCCAGAGTATACTGATGTTGTAACAGTCACTGTCAGCCGACTCAACACAGCTGTATGCCTCGCCCCGTCTCCCTCCCCCTGTTGTTGTAATCACCTTGAGCTCCATAACACCCAGCAGTGCCTCCACCCAGAGGAGCTATGGGATGAACAGGAAGTCTAATTCTAGACCACTTCCTGTATGACATTCCTGACCTGAGCTGCCTTCCTGCCAGACTCTCCCAGGCTCCGTATGTAAAGCATATCTATGGTTCCAACGGCCACACTTTTACATTCCTTTGTATGTGTGTGTGTAAATGTCAATATAGGAGAAGAGTGTGGTAAGACATTAAGAAATGGGAAGTATGTAAACCCATTAAATCTGGTGTGCATTGTGCACTGATTTCAACATGTTCTCCACTGGAAAGAAAATGGAAATATTAAAGTGACATTATCTAATGTTGATGACATATTAGCCTTTTGTACCAGCACTAGCATGCAAACCCCCTGCCTGGATTGCTAAAGTCCATAAATGTAAACTGTTTTTGTAGCCATCTCAATCCATTTATTTTAATGAGAGTTCACATAACATTTAGAACAAAGTGACAGACTGATTGTGTTGGAAATACATGTAAAAGAACAGGACATCAGACAGAACAGACTGCATTTAAATGTGTAATTATATGGGCTTATTTATGTGCAGTAACACAAATCATGTACTTAGGAATATGAGCGACAGCAGCAGGCCACTGGGAAAGAAATACTACCCCCAGTGACACGTTGTACAGACGATAGGGATAGAGTTACATTTTGACTGGTTACTTCTTTAGTAAAAAAAAAAGCCACCTCAGAAAATATTTGACTCTTCAAGTACCACCATTATGACCAGGGGTGGGCAATTATCTTTCCTGGGGGGGCCCACATGAGAAACCCAGATTGTTTCTGGGGGCCAAACAAATTCTGTCAGACATAACCTCTATTTTAATTTTGAATAGCTTCACAATGTGAATTACGGAAATCTGTAATGAGAAACCCCATACACATGAATGGCAAAAGTAGTTTGAATCGTACTACTCAAAATGGAATTAGGGATATCTTGAATTAGAGTCTTGACTAGGCAAAATCACGTTGCAGATATCTCGAATGAATATCCTGTCTAGCTATTAAATGTTAAAACGGCTCGCCATAGATTCCCTGTACATTTCTCGACACAGCCCGATCACTGATGTCACAGAAGGTGTTTCCTATCAACTGTCAAAAGTAAAAACACCCTCTGTGACATCACTAGTTAGCTGCAGCCAGAAAATCAACATGCTTCATGTAAACAAAAGTGCCTTAACAGACGGGCGGTCTGGGATTCACAGATGAATCCAAGAACATAAAAAAAAAACCAACATAAATATAAATCCTGAGATCTGTTTTGAAGCTCTCAATTACAACTAAACAAAATTACACTTCACTAACTCCCACAGATCTCATTTTTCAAAGTGTTTCCTTTCTATTTGATCTTCCAAGGTGTCCTGGCTGGCGTTCTGCTGCTGTGGGATGTTGCTAACCAGCTCAAAGGTGAAAGGTCGAGCACACGAGTCCCTCTTCTACAGGCTTGACACAGCGACTGGGGGAGCTGGACAGAGACATGCTGACCTCTGCTACCTGGGAGGTTAAAACAGAAAACAGAATGGAAGTAACTTGGAGACTCAGCCTGTTGGTCTATCCATACCTCAGTTTCTCTGTCATCGGGGTGGTTCCAGTAGTGCATGCTGCATCCAACCAGAACAAAATACCGGCGATGCCACACCCCATATCCACTGATCAACTCAAGCATAGTCTGGGAACAGATCCAGAAAAAGAGTGAGTTTAAGGCAACTAAATGCAGCGGAAATATTTAAAATAGTTTTCCAACATTTAAGTAAAATGTCTCTTTTGATCAGCGTAAAACTGTTATACTCAGAGTTTAGAAAAGATGGGAGCTACTGTACATTCCCGCTGGAGTCTAGTGTCAATCTGCTTCTCTTCTGTGTGTTTTAAGATACTGACACTTGTTTTTAAACTATTATGACAAATTAATTCTCTCAACATTTACTTTGTGAATCTTAAGATTTAAAGTCTGTATGACACTAAATTGCTTGTTAGCCAGACGAGACAAGCAGAGACCCATAATCTGTCACCTGGGTCGACGTCTCTCAGTGGATGTCTGCACACCACCTGAAGCTAAACCATGACAAGACTGAGCTGCTCTTCCTCCCAGGCAAGACATCTCCCGTTCCTGACCTCTCTCTGTCATCATTGAGAACTCTGTGGTGTCCCCGACTCGGGAGTGCAAGGAACCTGGGTGTGACACTGGATGACCAGCTGTCTTTTGTGACAACCTGCTCCTGGTTGGATTTTTAGTTATGATAAAAATGTCCCGACAGCTCTGATGGAGTTGGACTTTTTACTAAATCGACCTGGAATCAGTGTGAAACAGCAAAACTGAGTGATGCATGTAGAAATCTCTGAAGGTCACTTACTGTTAGACCCCCTCACTGATTCCTGAGTTCATATTAAATTCTTCATTTCATGAGGGTATGTTCAAAAAAGACTTGCACCCGTTGGGAGTTAAAGCATAACCATGTCAACTTTAATATTAACCATTTACAGTTAGAGACAGAACAAAGAAGAGAGTCAGTAAACAGTGTACATATAAAAAAAAGGAAATATTACAAAAAATGGCCTATCTTAACTTGGTGTTATTGGAAGGGCGAGTGGTTCACAAGCATTTCAAAGAAAGATTTCACTTTTTTTTTTTTTTTTTACTTGTAGGATGACATAATTGCTTTTTTTCCTGCACTTAAAGAGAAAATATAGCATAACAGAGCAGTCCTGAGAAAGTGTACTCATTGACGTAGATGTATACAGTTTATATGTGTGCATGAATAAATGCATGTATTCTTAAGACAAGTTTTACATAATAGGTTTTGTTCTGAGTACAAGTTCTGTTGTTATTCCTGGAATATAATATTGTGAAAAAACAAATAAACAAAAGAAAGAAAAAGGCCACTGTCAGCCTCCAGTATGTACACAATATAAGCATTTCCATCATCAACAAATCCATACAGGTAATATTTTATGTGCTGCAGATGTAAGGTTCGTCCATTTAGCATTTTTTGCTTTAAATGCATCATGAAGACTGCAGGCGATCTGAAAAACTCTACTAAAATAACAGATTACTCTATGAGTCACTGAAGAAAAACTAGAAGGGATTTAAGGAGTCGTTCTTCAACCTGACATATAGGATTATTAATATCATAATCGTCATCATCATATGAAAATAAAACATGGGAACTCTTGGAAAGGTATTAAAATGTGTCGCAGCACGCGGCTTTCTGACTCTGAATTGACTCCGGATTGGGTTTTTAGAGAACAGCAGAGGGGTAATGTTTCGCTGTGTGAGGAAGCAGTTATGTAGAATATTCAAAAGTGAAGTCAGAGACAAAGCTGTGGCTGAATTGGCAAACTTATCCAAACAGTTATCCTTGTGGGGAGTCCAGGATAAAAAAAAGGAAGGTTAAAGGAATATATGAGGTTTTTGATGAATTGCCCCTCTGGTGGTTTTACACACAGAGGGAAAATATCACAAAAAGCTGCTTCAGATCTATGACGACATTCATCACTTACATCACAATATAAAACATCTTTGTAATCACTGTAAATCACCTGTAAATGAGGCTTTTTGCATAATGTCTTCTATTTAAATAGGAAACACACACACTGCAATGACAATATTCTGGGCTGCTGTTAACACACAATTACTGATCTCCCTTCTTTTGGTCTGATTCAGATCAGACAGCATCTATGACCTCAAACACAGCATTTAATAAAACACACCTGCTCATTACACACACACCACGGGAAGTCCCGCCTGAAGGCCCGGTCACACCGACATTTAAAAACAGCAGCAACATTTCGATCGGTGAATTGGCTCACAAGGGCGGAGTTATCACATTGAGTTTGGTGAACTTCAATAAAAGGGCAAATTTGTGCTGTTGACCAGCTGTGAACAGAGAGGCCAAGATAGAGGAAGCTGTTGAAGCTTATTAGCTGCATTGCACCATCCGCTTTCATTTAATCTCCTCTGTCGCCAGTGCTCGAAGTGGAAAAAAACAAGTGTCGGTACTCCCCTTATCCACATGTTGTGGATCTGCTGCTATCAGCAATCTCTTGCTCCTATTAATTTATCATTATTTCTTTAAGCATGTTATACTGTGTCAGTCATAATCAGTTGTGATTTTATTGCTATATTATTTCACTCGGGCTACGCATCTCCTACAATAGGCCCTGTGATACTCCAATACATAGTGGATGTGGTGGGTTTGTATATTTACCCATAGCGTTGATAGTTTTCCTGTGTTAATTGTAGCATCTCTCTATAATATATATATTAGGATGCCAAGAAATCCCCACCAGCCAGCCAGACAGGCAGGTTTACATGCAGAGCTGAGGTGTGTGATCTATTCATTCAGGTTTTAGGAGCAGATGCTCCCAAATATTATACAGAGACACATTCTGAATTTATACATCGAATAAAAGGATCAAAAAAGATAATTTGAAGGTTTCTGACTTAAAACTATGCAATTTGACATCATTTTGGACTATTATTAGATAACTCCAAAAAGAGCTTAAAGACAAAACTTACTATAGTTGAATAGTTATTTTATTATTTATCAGTCTTCGTCTGAACATTTAATTCTTCTGGAAAGATTTATATTCTATAAATCGAAAGAGCAGATTCAGAAAACTCTTAAATAATTGTTACATTAATGATATTTGTGACGCTCCACACGTTGTCTTTATGTTCAGAGGGCTTATGAGACGAGGCTCAAATACGCTGGCGCTGCGTCCCATGATTATGAATCTCCCACAGAAGCTGATTCCGGAGAGGGCAGAGGAGAGGGCAGAGGAGAGTACCGGTAAGCTTGGGAGAAGTTCCGGTACGCAAGAAAAAGTCACGGAACGCCAAGGAGTAAAATGAAGAAAGTGCCGGTACTGAGTAGCGGTGAGTACCGGCCCACTTCGAGCACCGTCTGTCACAGTAAATACTGCTCCAAAGAAGAGGAGTGGTTTGTAGACAGTATGAGACAGGAATCAACAAACATAAATCACAATACGTTAGCAAACGTATTGTGATTTATTCAAAAGACGTATTTGTACCGTCTACTGAGGGGAGTAAACCGAGGAAGTAAACGGCCCAGTGCTGAAAAAAATAGAAGTTCAAAAAGCTCCTGTGATTCCTTGAAGACTCGCCGATCATCATTTCACTGTGCCACTTTCTGGTGTGACTGGGCCTTAATCCCATCTGACTTCTCCCTCGTCATCTGCCACCTGATTCAGTTACCTTCATTCACATACACTCTCCCTTCTCTTAACACACTCTTTATGCGAGTGTTTTACCGTGTATACACTTGTGTTAAGTTGTTGAGAACAATAAAAGAACGAGCGTCGAGGAGAGGGGTAGTACGTCTATCTGCAGATCTAATGGAATATCTAGAGAACATACAACTACTACATGTGTACAAATGGCTATGCATGGTCCCTGCCATGTGTTAACTCCGCACTGTCGCTCAGAGGAACTCGAGCTTCTCCTCTTTGTCAGGAAATATAGGAAAATAGAATTTCACAAAAACATGCATTCCCCATGAAAATGAAAAGGTTTCAACAGATACAGAGAGACCCTGCAGAGAGACGGGCATGTGGGCTGCTGTGGGCGTTTGCGTGTGTGTATTATGTGTGTGTGTGTGTAGATGATGTCCATGTCACGCGTGGTGCATGTTAAACATAACAGGAATGCGTTGTTGAGTGTTCTATCTGTTTATGTGTGCGTATGTTCGGAGGACCACAGTACATTGTGAACTTCAGAGGGGAGGAAGAAAAAATTGAGTTTGTGTAAAACTGAAGAAACAGGTCGTATCTCTTCAAAAGATTTTTCCTTTCTTCTTGTTCTTTTCCATCGTCCTGCGTGAGAAACAAGAAGAACAAAGTGAGAACATGACTTCACAATCTTGCACAGTAACATGGAGAGTTCATTATTATTGGGATTTACAGGCCCCTTGGGAGAGTACTGCTGCAGCCGTCTTTAAAGGTTGACTCACCAAATCACAAAAGAATAAACAAAAAGCAGGTTTTTTTTCTTTTCTCATTTGAAAAGCAGATAAGTGTCGTTCTTTTGGCCCAGAATTTCATGAACAAAATTCCCAGCCGTGAAAAAAATAACTTCATACAAGACAACAATTAGAATGAATTAGATGACGATGACCCCGATGAAGACCTATGCCGGTTGGAACGGTCATTTTAAACAATTATTGCCGTGTAAAATAAAGGCATTTTAATTTTGTTCAAACACTACGGTGTGCCTTGGATTATTTTTGAGGGAGACTTGCATTTTGTACTTTTTTGAGACCATATTCCACCCATGCAATGAGCCCTTCACAAGACTGAATCAGAGACAGTATTACTTTGTAATGTTTCGCACATCCATGGTGAGTGTGTCCTGTTTGTATCAACTGTGACTACCTATATTTCAAAATTAGATTTTATACCAATTGAGGTTAAGTTGTAAAGATTTTGTTGCTATTTGTACCGGTAACCTTTAGAGGTCAGTGAAAGTAGCATATTATGTCATTCCATGTTGCGAACGGGTAAGAAAATGTGCTGAAAATGAAGGAACGATATATACAGCTAATGTCTTATTTTAGAAAAATCATGCCCACAATATTGTCGAAGGACATTTTGTTATATGTATCAGTAGACTAGACATAGTCAGCTATATTAGTCAGCTGTTGAATAGTGGGAGTGTTACTGACTTGGAGGCGTCCAGTTTCTGCTGCTCGAGGATTCTCTGCTGAGCCTCCCAGTTTTGCTTCTCGTCCTCAAACACTCGTCTCTTCTCCTCCAGCTCTTTGTACTGCGCCTCCAAGTTCCTTTTCATCTGTTCGTGGCGTCGCTCCAGCTGAGGGTAAAAAAACCCACAAACAAACATTAGATAGACTCACTCTCAAGTTGTATGTTCCCTTCAAGAGCACATGTTATCACCATCAGTCATTCATTTACTTCTAGAACTAGTTTTTGATCTGGTTATCTTGTCCCCCCTCCCTCTGTTTCTTCTCCTCTTGGTTTTCTGTGGTCTGTATTGGTCACATTTCCTCTCCTCTTTCCCCCTGCAGCTGTTCATTAGATATGCAGGCTGCAGCTTTGCTGGAGCTAACATTGCTTCCAACAATTCTACTGTCGACCCATCAATTTGAATGTCCAGATTCATGCACGTTAAAGTGTGAAATTCATGTTGTTGTTTATAAATCTGACAAAAATAATTCAACACAAGGTCTACTTACAGTACTAGCCTTTCCCAGAGCTTTCAAACACATCTCACTGTCTTCGTCTATGGATGGAGCTTATTCAGTTGTCATGGAGTGTGTCCTTGGTTAAGGGACCCCTTTGAAAATGACCATGCCAGTTTTTCATTTGCCAAAATTTAGCGTAAGTTTGGAGCGTTATTTAACCTCCTTCCCTAAAAGCTAGTATGCCATGGTTGGTACCGATGGATTCATTAGGATTCATATGATAGCAGCATCCTCACTCTAGTTTTAAAACAGAGCCCGCTACAACCTCCAAAAGATTGATTGTGTTAATGCGTTAAAGAAATTAGTGGCGTTAAAACAAATTTACATGAATGCGTTATCATTGGGTTAACTTTGATGTTCACCTAATAATGTTGACATAAATAACATTAAGATTCAACACTGAATACATATGACAACTTTTATTCCACTGGATCCTGGCAGCTTCAGTCCTTGGGGTGGGGTATATGAGGCGTGGATATAAAGCCTTTAATTAGAGATGCTATGACTGCAATTTTTTAAAAGTCTGACCTGCTGATTCCGATTTTTGCCGATTCCAATTTCCTTTCTCAGAACTATATTTGAGAGCATACGCAAAACTTTTTTGGAATTTTTCTTTCATGAAAAATCTAAATTCAAATTGTATGTTCATAATCAAACATTGACTATTAAATAACTTACATTTTATCCAAAATTGCACCAAGTTACAGGAGCTTTTCTCACTCATACTAATCTCAAAGCTGTTCCAAATGTCTTTAAGGCTGTTCCTCCACGGCTTATTATGGACTTACAGGTGCTTTATGTCCTCTTCCTTCATGCTGAAGAACTTCCACTCGTGTGGCTGTACTGTGCGCCGCAGCTGCCACCGTGTGTGCTACGTGCATGTTGTGTGTGCGAGGCACAATATACATCCTTTACAGCTCAGGTGTTGGTTTTTAAAAGTCTGTATCAGTTCTATAAAACACAACCTTTCATCTCTCTATCTCACACACAGACAGATCCTCAAACCCACCTCGGCCTCTGAGTCCTTCAGCTTCTGCTTCTTCTCCTTAACCTTCATTTCAAAGACCTGTTCCATCTCTGCCTCCATCTTCTTCATTTTCATCACGTGCTCCCTGCGCTCTTCCTCCATCTGCGCCAGGGGGCTCCTGTTGACCACAGCGAAGGCAGGAGGTTAATTGTTTAGTTTGTTTACCTAACAAGCTGCCATTGTAGTTTTTTTTCCACATTTAAAGTAGTGTGTAAAATGAGGGGAAGCAGTAGTTTAGTAACTGAGGCATACTTAGTGAGCTGTCCCTTGGATTTGGAAGTGTCCACTCCGTTACAGGTGACGGCAGCCAGTTTCTTACTGCGGTAATTCTCGTAGTGGACATTGTTGGTGACGTCCTTCAGATCCTGCATATGGGTCCTATGGAAGGGGAGGAAAAAGAAAAAAAAAACTAATCAGATGCAGTAAGCCTGAAGGAGGATGAGGAGGAAAGAAGAGGAACGGAATAGGAGAGAGAATCCAGAAGAAAGATAACAAAGAAAAAGGAACAAGCTAAAGCTACAAAGGAATTGTACATATATTAAACTTGGACTATTGCTACATACAGTAGATATCTGAGACAATATAAAGCGTGAACTGTTAACTAAAATGGGCATTAGAAGACATTTGTCAGCCTCTAGTGGTGTCTCTGGGTAAGAAATCAAGTTGCATGCATGAGATGAAAGGGGACATATCATGAGAACTCACTTTCTCAGTGCTTGTGTACATAGATTTGGGTATCTGGAGTGTCTACCAACCTAGAAACGGTGAAACCCTGTCAGTTTTTTGTGAGTTGCCTCGATCAGAAAACGTGATTCAACATGCCATTCGGCTCCCCTTCCTATGTCACATGGAGGCTCATTAGAATATGCCGCCCACAGCTTGAGAACTACATTTGCAAAGCTGCACCATATTTTTCTCGCAAGCCAATCAGAGCAGACTGGGGCTGTGGTCGAAAACTCAAAAACCACTTTCCGGTGGAAAACGTCATGAGGTCAAGGAAAGATGAGAAGGAGAATTCAGAAGGACTGAGGAAAAGACAACCGTGGTGTTAAGAGAATCCGACTGCACTTTCACTAGGCTCCGTAATTATGATGCGACGGTGGTGGATGTTAGTGACGTGAGTCTGCTGTGGTGAAACTACAATGTTCTGAAAGTGGACTACAGAAGGCGCTGCTTCCCCCCCGTGCGTTATTAAATATCTCCTTCAGTGACAGACTGCTTCAGACGCGTTGTGTGAAAGAGAGATACCACAGGTCCTTCTGCTGCTGGAACACTTTACATCAACATACAATAAAGGATCATCTGACCGAACGTGGACAACCGGTGACAAATATCACTTCATTACCAAGGTTGGAATTGAAATTAAAGGGAATAAATATCATTATGGAGAAGGAGTAGAACCATTAAATGTTTATTTCTTCCTACTCCTTTTCGGAGGTAACATTTATTTATGTTGATTATTTGTTTGCTCTATGTTTACTGCTCATTTTATTTGTTATTCTTATTTTGTTTTTTTACTTATTTGTTACTTGTTCGACATAAATAAACAGAAATAAAGTGAAACCAAGTGGTAGTCACTGTCCACTCCTATTTATCAACATGAATCCCAATTAGTATATGACTTTATGGAAATATTACGCAAGATAAGTTGTTTGTTTTCATGAACGGTAGAATGTTGCATCGCTTTTAAAAGTTGCGGCCGCAAGGAATTGTGGGATGTCATTATCTCCTTTCCTTTGGTAAAGGATGCTCCAGTGTATCCTATGGTAACGGAGCGAATAAAGGAAGCATTGAAGCTCCTTTCCTCAGCATTTAGAGGATTCAAACAGCTCTTATCATGGCTGCTACTGAGATACTTCCAGGTCATTTCAGTCCGTTAGGAACCTTCCTGAGAGAAAAAGGACTTTTCGACAGCAACCTGGGCTTTTTCGGTGTGTGTGTGTGTGTGTGTGTGTGTGTGTGTGTTGGTGGCGAATACAGGTATATTCCGACAGACCGTATGTTTTACCTGATCAGCATGTTGCGTAGCACAGTGAAATCACAGTGTTCCCCATTCTCCACTGAAACACACAGGGAGAGACACACAGACATCAAAATTACTACACATGAACACACTTCTCCTAGTAGTAGTATTAGAATAATCATTATTATCTGGTCTGAAAGGAGCTTATACAGTCTTACACCTGTCGCACAGGTGCTAAATAACTGCAATGAACTCTGGGTAAATGAACCAGATTTACTAGGTAAGTAACTGTCAACTGCTGGGGGTCTATACTCTGGCTGTGTGTTCACACTGAGAGGAACGTCCCAGCAGAAACACACTTTATTATGTTTTTGGTGAGTAAGATCAACACAACTGTGTTATTTGTATGATTAACAACATATACAGTGTACAGTGTAGTGGTAATATAGAATCAAAGATGAACAAATATAAGCAAAACATCACCAAGTTCAAATTCATGTTAATCTCTATGGAGACCTCATGGTACAAACACAAGCATATCACAGAATGTAAAGTTCATTCATTCATCGGTTGTAAAGGGAGGGGCACATTGGGAGAAGTGACAGTATTAAGGAGGCGTTGCACAATGGGAGTTGTAGTAGCACAAAGGGCAGAAGGACATCAGGCCATGATCACATAGGACGGGTTTAATATGAGCACACGGCTTTCATTCTGGTTTTTTCATCGGGTTTTGTCGACAACAAGCTGGTCTGGAGCGGCAGACGAGATGCCGGGGTCCCCCCCTTAGACAGCAAACAGTGCTGTTGCAAACTTCTTGTGTGCAGTTTAATATCAGGATAACGGGTGTGAATGCAATGCAGAGGTAGAGGGCCCATGCTATACTACATGACGTTATGTTGGAGCCTTCAGTGTGGTAGGCTGAGACACCTGTCATTGTGGCTAATGCCCACTAATCCCTTTTTCCCACAAAATGAGTGCATTATGCCACCTCTTTGCTCATTTTTATGATTAGCTGTGACGTGAGTTAGGCTGTGACGTCACTGCCAAGATGGCGACGGATGGAGCCCCCCACTTTGAGCTTCACAACAGCTCTTCAGAAACCTATGGGTGACATAATGGAGACTGCATTCATATTCTATACAGTCTATGGTCACATAGCATCGCACTGGAAAAGGGATGAAAATGTGCGCGTCCACCCAGATGTGAATATCGATACTACCAATACTTTCGTCTGGTTTTGAAGATCGATTCTAGCGTTTATAGAATCAAATAATAAAAAAAAGGGATCAGTTTCTCTCTTCTACACCCATTTGTATTTCATCAAAGAGTAGAACTGTCTGTTCAAACAATGATCTGTTGAACTGTTTGCCCTCTCACTACTGTTGTGAGGTTGTGTGCATTCAAACAACACACGCATTGTGTACGCGTCGTGCACGCACAGCAGCATGCTACCAGACTACTTAATCTGACAGACACATGACGGCTGAAGAAAGAGGAGCATGTTTGGAGATATTTCATAGCTGTGAGTGATGGTTGAGGGTAGTTTGTGCTTTTTCTTTGTAGTTATTTGCGCTAAAAAAGTTTGACAACATTAATTATTCTCAACAAATAATTGTTCGCACTTTGTTTATTATTAAAAAAAATAAATCTTTTTTGATGTTTGCACATTCAATTTACAATAACAAAATTATTATATATTATTGTAAATGATTTGCCTTTAAAAAGGGTCCTGCTTTTTTAACATGCATGTGATAAGTACATAAACAGCTTTTAATTATAGAAAGTATCGTAATCGATATTGGCAATTCTGGCCCTGTATAACTTGGTATCGGATCAAAAACTAATTTTGAGGTATCGCCCACCCCTAATAATGTACAGCGAGCAGACGGGTGACGGCTACTTACTTAAAAAATCAATAATTTGACACAAAAACGGTCCGCCAGAGTCCGACATCAGAACTGCGCCCATAGCAACGGTCTGTTATACATAGCAACGGTGTGTTATACATAGCAACGGTCTGTTATACATAGCGACGGTCTGCTATACATTGCAACGGTCTGTTATACATAGCAACGGTCTGCTTTACATAGCAACGGAGGGTTACACATAGCAACGGTCTGTTATACATTGCAACGGTCTGTTATACATTGCAACGGTCTGTTAGACATAGCAACGGTCTGCTATACATAGCAACGGTCTGCTTTACATAGCAACGGTCTGTTATACATAGCGACGGTCTGCTATACATTGCAACGGTCTGCTTTACATAACAACGATCTGCTTTACATAGCAATGGTCTGTTATACATTGCAACGGTCTGTTATACATAGCAAAGGTCTGCTTGCACAGCAACGATCTGCTTTACATAGCAATGGTCTGTTATACATAGCAACGGTCTGTTATACATAGCAACAGTCTGCTATAAAGAAATGACAGACCGGAGAATGCCGTGATTGACCAATCAGAGTCCATTATTCAACAAAGCCGTGTAATAAATACCTGCGACTACTGCCGAGTGGTTTCATCACTACGAGCGATCTCTTTCACATTACACAACCGTAGAAACACAAAACTCACAGCTGAGTTTTGCGTTTCAGAAAAGAAAG
>CAKAOI010046108.1:0-31673 GCA_916701655.1 Sebastiscus albofasciatus | reverse complement strand
GTTATACATAGCAACGGTCTGTTATACATAGCGACGGTCTGCTATACATTGCAACGGTCTGTTATACATAGCAACGGTCTGCTTTACATAGTGACGGTCTGTTATACATAGCAACGGTCTGTTATACATTGCAACGGTCTGCTTTACATAGCAACGGTCTGCTTTACATAGTGACGGTCTGTTATACATAGCAACGGTCTGTTATACATTGCAACGGTCTGCTTTACATAGCAACGGTCTGCTTTACACAGCAACAGAGGGTTATACATAGCAACGGTCTGTTATACATTGCAACGGTCTGTTAGACATAGCAACGGTCTGCTAGACATAGCAACGGTCTGCTATACATAGCAACGGTCTGCTTTACATAGCAACGATCTGTTATACATAGCGACGGTCTGCTATACATTGCAACGGTCTGTTATACATAGCGACGGTCTGCTATACATTGCAACGGTCTGTTATACATAGCGACGTTCTGCTATACATTGCAACGGTCTGTTATACATAGCGACGGTCTGCTATACATTGCAACGGTCTGTTTGCATAACTACGATCTGCTTTACATAGCAAAGGTCTGCTTGCATAGCAATGATCTGCTTTACATAGCAATGGTCTGCTTTACATAGCAACGGTCTGTTATACATAGCAACGGTCTGTTATACATAGCAACGGTCTGTTATACATAGCAACAGTCTGCTATAAAGAAATGACAGACCGTAGAACGCCGTGATTGACCAATCAGAGTCCATTATTCAACAAAGCCGTGTAATAAATACCTGCGACTACTGCTGAGTGGTTTCATCACTACGAGCGATCTCTTTCACATTACACAGCCGTAGAAACACAAAACTCACAGCTGAGTTTTGTGTTTCAGAAAAGAAAGACGCCTCCTATCTGATCACAGCCTTTCACCGTTGGACGCCACATAGTTAGAACGAACAGGAGTTGTTGGTCAGACGACAGTAAACAGAACTAGTCTCATTTCAACATGGTACAGTTAGATGATCGTGAGTTTTCATCTTAACAACAAAGACAATGGTTACACGGTCAGATGGGATTCTGGAAAAGGACTGCGGATAAACTGCTGCTGAGGATGTATGTGGTGGATCTCCCGCCTCCTCTTCATCAAATACGCTGCTCCTTATCGGTTAGCCTCCACCCCACGGGGTCAATCATCATGAGGGGGAGCGAATAAGGAGGACACCTTACCATTGATGAAACTTAAGAAGTCCCGCCCCTTGGCATCCCAAGCCAGCCATTGACCTTCTGTCTCTTCTAGAGGAGGGAGCTCTGACGGAGGGGAGGGGTACGGTTTTTCAGTTACTGTCTGCGCCCAGCAGAGGGGCTAAATCTGGGTCTGGAGCAGCTGGGTTTATTACGGCACAGACCTGGCCCGGTTCGAGCCCAGAATCGGCCTATGTTTGGCCCAGATTCAGCCCAGATTTGGCCCGGATCAACACCATAACCTGCATGTGTCCAAGCTGACTGACTACAGAACGCAGGGCTTGTAGAGGGAGTGTGGTGGTTGGAGGGGGGGTGTTATATGAGGATCGAGGCATGACCAGCTGGGGGTGCAAGTCTCAGTGAGGGAATAAGTGGAGGAGCTAAGTGGGGTCAAGGGTCATAGGGGAAAAAAAAAAAAAAGGTTGGAACTAATAGTATTCAGATCTTATTTGTTGATGAATGGCAGAAAATACCTGATGCAAACTCTTAAACTTCTTTAAAAACATCTAATCATTTTAGTTTTTATTTGTCAATCGTGGACTTTAATGGAAAATTGTCCATCAGGTGTTTTGAGCCTGAGCGCTTTATCTACTAGCAGCGTGTATTTAGGCCATGATGATGAACTGCATTGGTTTAATGAATCGAGAGCACACAACTGTTTCAACAACATGTTTCTACATTAACATTCAAATATTCCAAATACGCTGTTAATGAGTGAGAATTCATGATACCAAACCACATGTTACCTTGATGACTTAAATGAGCTGCTACATGCCCCTTTTGCAAAACACTAACTCAACCATTAACTGCTCATGAACCTATAATGAACCTATAAGCAATGCGTTAGGATGGTGGATCCCAGTCCTTGGTCCAGTGATACAGCAAAGGCCTGTACACCGTTATCTCACCCTGCACCAACACAAACCGATTCAACTCTGGCGTAATACAGTGAGCTGAATCATGTGGTTGAAGCAGGACTGAAATGAACCGGTACAACAGTATGGGATACCATAGGAGCAAAGAAGGGAATCGCACAGCGTTAGAGTGATGTTTCTATTGCAGCTGTAGCTTCAGCACCAAAACAGCCTCTAGTGTTCTCCATGACTATTCACAGCATCAGACCTGGGGCAACATGGGAGTATGTGAAGGCTTTAAACCTGCTGAGGACACCAGACTCATTTTGAGATAATGTGCAAGGTAAGCTTCATTAAATGCACCTTTGCAGGATAATTCAACCTTTATTACAACCTTGGTCTTGTTTTTCTAATTTGGGCCATCGTTCTTACCAGTAATAAAAACATTATACTCCCCGAGTGAATTGCTGAGATCTGGATACATTAAAAAGGAAGTCTGACGGAGCAAGAAACAAAAGACATCAGACGGGTTTTCAACAAACCTCCAGGTTAGACAAACATGTTTGGAAGAGAAAATCTAACTATAAAGTCAGGAATCTCTGACGGTCTGTCTGTGTGTGCGTTTGTCCTTCGCATATCTTGAGAACCGTTTATCCGATCTACTTCACACTTGGTGGGTGTATTGCCAGGGACCCCATGGAGTGCTTTGTCAATTTCGGTGCAATTTAGACATGTGACACGTTCAAAATGAATAAACTTTGTATAAACAAGCACACAGCGCTCTGTGCACCAGCGGGGGAGGGGCATCAGGGTTCTGCAGTTCACTTTACGACCAAACTCTTCTTAATTTCCCTGGAGTCAACACTAGGGGATAGCAGATTGAAACAGAATGTACAGTATTTCACCGGTGTGACCGTGAGTAAGCTGTGGGTGTGTTTTTCCCCTTCGTAAGTAAGACTGTATTTCCCCCGGTGTCAGACTTGATACTAACTTATAACACCACCAACGCCTTTTTGTTATTTCGGGGTATAATAAGTTAGAACAGTAACATAATTGATACATTTCATATCTAAACGTCATAATAAATCTATAGCTGTCAAGGGCCCTTTTAGTCGGGAGACCCAGGCAGTTAACCTACCTCGCCTAATGGTAAAGTCCACCCCCCGTGTTTTTCCCGTGAACCAGAGTGTATTTTTGTTTGTGACCGTAAATAGTCACGACATGGGTGTGTGACGCAACTGTGTCGTGTCAGGTGCATTGCTCGGGACCCAATGAAGCGCAGCGTTGAGTGTGAAGTTGTTGGTATGAGCGGTTCTCGAGAAGGCTGCAAGCAGCAACACAACAGGCCGAGCATTAAGCCCGTTTAGAACCGGCGTGTTTTGAACAGGCATTGCACTAGTATTGACAAATTGTGAAATCATTACCAAACTGTTTGACCTACTATACTTGTTGTAGTTTTCCAGTGCTTTGAGGGATTATTAGCAATATTTTAGTTTTATCTCCACATTAAATGATTCAGATACTCTGGCTATACTGTTGGCTTGTTTACAACCCGTCTGATCATCTGACTGCTCGTGTTTCTTGCCCTGCCAGACTTGGTCGTAATGATGCCACCCTGGTCCCACATCTCAGTAGCTACTGTGGTGAGTAACTGATAGAACTAATAGTCAAAGCTATCAAAACAATACCCAAGTTGTAATAAACTGGAATTATCCTTTAAAAACCTAACTATAAAATTAAGTGATAAAAACACAGACAACAAACATCATCATTCATGTGTCCTTCTGGTAGATGACGGGCTCTTTTGCTCCATGGTAACACCCAGCATACACTCCAATGAGTGACGATAAGAAGAGCAGAGATTGTTAAATATACCTTAGGCATGAGGAATATCTTAAAAAGTACTAGTACTAGACAGTGATGCAAGTTGGTTTAAGTAGTGAGTTTTGTTCTGGTGTAGCCTGGTTCATCTTTCCCTTTGGTGGGGATGGATGTTTTAGTGCACAATGTCTTAGTGTTGAGTTGCAACTACCCAAATCTAAAAAAGTGTGAAAAAGACAGTTTTGTTCCAAAGATTGATAAGATTTACATTAGAGCTCATCAGATCAGGCAGACACTGATAATATTTGAGTTTAAAAAAAAATGGAATAACTGTAATACATATCTGCTGATATTTACATTTTAACTTTAACACTAGGGGTAGGAGAAAAATCATTTCACCTATGTATCGCTTTTTTTTTTTTTTACGACTTCGAATCGATATATTTGCTTCATTTGAGTTTATACGGACGTAAAAGGAAGTTCCGGCTTTTATTGTTGTAGTCTGAGTAACGTGACGTCACATCCGTTCCGTATCCTTCAACTAAAACAAACCGCAGCGAGCCGAAAAGACAAAGTATAAAACGTTGGAGGGTCTGCGTGGATACGACCTGCACCCTTACATGTTAAATCCAGCGTGGTAAACACTACACATCCAGTAAAGTATGGAAACTCTTTGGGTTTCACACATTGCAGGAAAAGCAGAGCTAGGCATCACGTCTAAAGCTGCATGCTAACTCTGTCACGGACAGGAAACGCTATTGTATCGCGGTAACGTGCAGTCGAGCCGGCCGTCACTCTCATCAAATCTCGTCAAATGGGCCGACTACAGCTGTAGAGCACCCATATACTGACATTTATGTTAAATGCATTCAAACGGCCCCGATGGAGCTGACCATGAATGTGTAAAGAGAAGGGAGCTGACGGGAGAGCTAGAGACCACCTTGGAGAAGTTAGAGGAAGTATACACGTGTGACTATGTCTGGTTTTCAAAATAAGGTGTTAACCAAGGGAACTGTATATACAAAATACATATATGGAAATAAGATTGATTGGATTATATTCACCAGAAGTATAAAACATTACATGTCCCTTATAAATTAAAAAGAAAATACCACTTATTTGTGAGGGAAATTTTTTTTTTAAATGATTTTTGGGTTGCAGGAAAAAATGTAAGAAATAATTGCTGACAATGATCCTGATATATTTGACTTCAGGACATCTCTGACCACATACTAGAAAATCAAACATTCTTACTGGATTAATTTAGATATTTTCCAAAGTAAAAGTCCCTTGAAGTGTAAGATTACATTTTTTCCCATAGTCTAGTGTTAAAAAAGTTAACAAAAATCGTAATATCAAATCGCAATACTAGTAGAATCGCAGTACTTGAAAATCGCAATACATATCGAATTGGCACCCAAGGATTGGGAATAAACCCCACAATATCAGCTACATTGAGTTACTAATATTTCATCTTCAGAATATCTAAATGATATACTATATTAATAATTGGCACTTCTTATGTAAGTGAAGTCTTCTTACTGTGGACAATGCTGGCTGCAGAGGCTCATTCAGCACGGTGTATGATGAAGTGTCAGCAAAGAGCAATGGGGCCTACGTTCTACTGAGAACACATGAATGATTTTGGTGTCTATGTTTATTGTTGCATTTTGACATATCAATATGTTCCCAATTAAAAATGTCAATCTATGTTCTTCTTTGTTTTCAAATGTTTCCAAAATATGGTGTATCTCAGCAATTAGACAAGTATTCAGCCCAAGTCTGATTAGAGCATTGGTTTGACCATCAGCCTATAATGATGAGACAGCACAGCAACAGAAAAGTGGAGGGAAAGGAGGGATGGAGAGTTTTGGGGTGGGGGGCCACTCTGAGGAAGAGGAGGAGGAGGAGTAGGGGAGAAAAATGAGGCTGAACTAAAGTGAAAGATGGTTTGGTTTACCAAAAATGCCCTCTGTCAGTCATGGAAAAGAATAGACAAAGAAAAAAGAGAGAAAAGAAAGAATGAAAAAGTGAATGACTGATAAACGGTCAACCACAGAGCAACAAAGGTATATTTACTTTATAAAAAGATATATACAGTATATCATCTTTCAGAGGAAACAAATGAAAACCAACACACCAGGAAGAGCTACAGCAGTTCATCGTGGCTAGTGGTGACACTGGTTGGGTCAGTCAGTGCTTGCTGCCATACTGAAAGAACATATCCCATAATACACTACGGCTCTCCTCCTTGGTTTTTTTTTCCAGAATCCCTATCAGGGTCAATACCAACACTACCAACAGGACTGTGTGCACGTGAGTTTGTTTGTGTTGAGGGGAAGGCGGGTGGGTGTGTAAGGTGACAATGTATTAACTGCCTGCCAGGTAACTTCAAACTTGTCAAAATGTTATCTGATGATATCTTTAGGAACATGTTGCGCTCATTTAATTCCAATTCCAAGACAAGAAAAAGTAGTAAACGCTCTAATTAAATGAGGAGGTTCTTTCTTGACCTTGGGAACACGTATGTAGTCAAAAGCTCTAAACGCAAAATCCACTTACTGAGCTATTCCTGAAGCTTTGGGACAATGTTTAAAGGTCAGTTCCCCATCTCCCACCATTGGTCGTCACTGCTAAACCTCCATTCATGTATACAGACTAGGGATGTCACGATACCAGAAATCTAGTAGTCGATATCAATACCAGTGAATTTCCACGATTGTCGATACCAAATTCGATACCACAACCGCCTACCCCCCCAAAATAAATAAATAAATCCCATGTGATGTGTACATGTGTCTATATATATCCCCAGATTGCAAGCAGTAGTTTAAATTTGCTGACATGGTGACATTTCACTGCGTATAGGCTACCAGAGGTTGGACCAAGTCATTGTTTTGCAAGTCACAAGTAAGTCTCAAGTCTGTGCACTCAAGACCCAACTCAGGTCTTGAGTCCTAAACATGCCTTGTGCGCACTTCACCAAATGTAACGTCATTTTAACAGCAGAGTGACTGGATCCATCTGGTGCTCAGTAACGTAACGTTAGTTCTTCATGGTTTTCTCCTGAAACTTGATTGGATGCTGTTGGATTTGTTCAAACTAAGTGGATCTGAGGAGTTAAGAGTAAGGTAATCAAACGCAAGTCCCAATAACATTCACCGGAAATAAAGAGTCCAGAGTTCAATAAAAAAAAGAAAAACACCACTTTTCAGAGATTTATACCGTCACCTTTTTAGAAATTTGGCATCGACTTGGTACCGAAGAATTGGTTCTCGTGACATCCCTTATACAGACTCAAAAACACGTGGATGATGACGCAACTGGTACGGAACAACCTTACTAATGTGAAAGCTGAGCGACGGGGGACTGGGGAAGGGGGGGGACAATTGTACTTGGGCATGGTACGAATTAACGAATACGCCCTTAAAAGGTTTTCAGCAGCACGACATGGGAAAGCAACCATAGCAACAGCGCTAACTATTTGTTAAAATGTACAAAACTGTACCGCTCTACTATTGTCTGAATTTTCATTTACACACTTGCATACGATTCAACAACAAAAATGAGCCCTAGCCGAGACTTGCTGAAAGCCGGCTCGGCATTACCTTATTACCGTGATGGTTCAAATGTGGCTATCAACTTCTGTTCAACTTAAAAATCCAACAATAATAAGAAAATAAAACTAAATAAACTAAAATCCACATCTATTTCAAGACTAAACCTATAAAGCTCCAGCAGGTGTATTACAAACATCTGCTATGTGGCAGTAAAACACTCATTTTCTACTTTAACAGGTTGCATTTGTTCATTAACTTATTTCCAGTCAAGAAAACCTTTTGACAAGCTGTTGTATTACCTGGTAGTTAATACATTCATACAGGGGGTGTCCCACACTGAGGAGTATCATGCTTTGCTCATCATGATACAGATAATAGTACTGTGGATCTGCTGGATATTCCCAATCACATCAACCTCCAAACGCCAACATGCGTTAGCTTCTCTAACATCTGCCATTGTCTGACCGAGGTGCAATGACATACTGTGTATCAAATCAACTGACAAAAAATACAAACATGCTCAACCTTTGCCCCTTGTGAACTTTCAAAGTTTGCACACTACTATTCTGGTTCATTTTCTTAGTTTGGCCACAAAATGGAAGCCGTGTCCTTCTTTTCTGGTCGTGGACCTGAGTGAACCTACCTTCCGCCACGCCCCATGGGTACTGGCGACCTCTGACCTTCTTGCCGTTCACCTCGATTACCACGTTGCTGCCGACCACCGCCAGTGGCATCTTCTCCTGGTGTGGAGAGATAAACAACTTGTTTTTTTTTTTTTTACTGCAAACAAACTTAGACTCAAATTTATGGCCCGGTCACGCGAAAAGTGGCATGGCAAAATGTATCCATGTGTCCTCACGAAATAGTTGGTGCTAGATGCTTGGTAATGTAGGGACTACTTGCAAGACTAGCTAATTAATTACTGCGGCTAGCAAGTTAACCGCTAACACACTAGCAAGCCAGGAACATGCTAGCACTAGTCAATCACAATTAGCAATTTGTTGCCAGGGTTGTACATTGTCTTTGATGTGGGAAAAAAAGCTCTCAGAGCTAGCAAACTTGTTAACTATAATTTAGCAAGATAGTTCGCTTGGTTGCTAACGAAAAAATAAATTCCCGCAATTTGTTCAAAAGGCGTATAGTGTTGCATTTTGAGGAGCAGCTTATACTCCTATAGAGCCGGTTTAAAAAACGGGATAGTGCAATGTAGCTTATAAGCTACAATAGCGACTCTCTGTTCCCTAAAAAGGTCAGCTCTGCCAAGACGGCTTGCTTGTGGTCAATGGCGCAATTCACTAAAGTTGAATTCAACATGAAAAATGTAGTTGGATTTCAGAATTTCAATTGAAATTAACCGATTATTGACTAAATTGCGCCGTCTCGCTGTTTTAAATGCTGCTGTGACTGGACCTTTAATCCCGCAAATGTCACTGATGGCCGACAAGATGCGGGTGTGGTATCATGCTTGGTCTTGCTAGAGGCAGCGGTTACTGGGGCAGAGCTACATCGACAACAATCACTGGTGAAAGTTCTTCAATGAGATCGTCTATAAAGCTGATGATCAGTTCCTTAAATCAAGTTTTACATTACTAACAAGACCGGGCGGTGTATTACCTTAATCTTTCGGATTAGCTTGTTGTCCTCGTCGTCCTCCGTGTCTGGGAATTCATATATTTTGATTTTGTGCTCCTGTATCTCTTTCATGATCTGACGAAGAGAGAAAGTAATCAGAATAAAGGAAACAAGTACACACCACATACAATCAAAAAGGATTTGAATTTCTCCTCCAGGTCTGCGATCCTTAATCTTATTTGCTCGTTTTTCTGGGAGTTAGATCGATACCACGTTCATGTGAGGTGATTAGCTTAGCTTAGTTTAGCATAAAGGATGGAAGAAGAATGAAACAGCCTGGCTCTGTCCAAAGTTAAAAAATATGACAACCAACAACTGGAAAGCTCACTAATGAACATGTTGTGTCACGTTTGTTTAATCTGTACACAAACAGACACATTAGAGGGAGTTTTCTTTCTGATGAACAACAGCTCATCCCATCCTTCCAGTATTTCCAGGCAGCAGCTATGCTGGTTGCCTGGCAACCTTGAGGTGACGACAAGAACCTGGGAAGTCAGCTGTTGCTTGCTACCTTGAGGATTTTTGGAATTGGAGAGAGCCAGGGTAGCTATTTTCACCTGCTTCCAGTCTTTATGCTCAGCTAATTGCCTCCTAGCTTTAGCTCTGTACTTGACACACAGAAATAAGGGTGGTATCGATCTTCTCATCTAACTCTCGGAAAGCTAATAAACGTACTTCCCATGATGTTCACTCTTACTTGACATGTTTATGCTGCTTGCGGTAAGTAAATCAGATGCAAATATGCTAAAAAATTATTTGATATGTTCCAAAGTGACACGTAGATGCACAAATACCTGTTTTTTAAAAAGCTGGCACTCCTCTGGGGTCAGAGTGTCGGCTTTTGCGATAAGAGGGATGACGTTGACTTTGTCGTGGAGTCTCTTCATGAACTCGATGTCCAGCGGCTTCAGACTGAAGGATAGACAGAAAGAAAAGTGTAAGAACAATAAAAAGCGACTGAAGTGCCCAGAGGTCCAGTCATTTGCTATCCAGCTGAACCACACCTGGCCAGTACACTACACTGTTTTACAATTGTTTACACTTTTTCCATTGATAATTTAATCTTTGCTTATAAATATGAATTACGGGCAGTCTGTTCTTAGGCAAGCGCAGAGAGTATTGTCTGCCTCATCTCCCATCCTCCACTCTGGGTATGAGCTCTTACCATCTGGCAGACGATACAGAGTCCCTCAATGCAAACTTAACCGTTGTAAGAACTCGTTTGTGCCCACCTCCATCAAAATGTTAAATAGTGTTTCTTGAGGCTGTAGGGTTGTGCAATAGCATCGTGGTGTTTTTATCTTTGTCTCTTATTTATGCTGTTTTTATGCAGATCTTGTGCAATATGGGTAATGTGCAATATATGTTGTTGGTGGTTTACATTGTTTGTGTTTCTCTGTTTAAATGTGGATTGTTGTTTTTAATATTGTTATTTATTGATGCTGCTGTGGAGGCAGCTGATGGTGAGCAGCACTTGAGTCCAAGACAAATTTCCCCACGGGAGACAATAAAGTGCATCGTATTGATCGTATCGTATCGTATTGATCGTATCGTATTGATCGTATCGTATCTATTTGTTTGTGTGTTAGCAACAGGCAACTGGTGACCTGTCCTGGGTGTACCCCATCTCTCTGCCAGTGAAGGCTGGTTAACCCAGCCCTCCTCATCTCTGAACAGGATCCACTCATAGAAAAATGTATAAATGAAAACCTAAAATGGGCTTGTGGTTGATTACAGTGAATGAAACATGGATCAGCAGCCATGTCAGGCAGGGTGACACATCCTGTGAATGAGGAATTCATTTATAAAAAAATAATCTAAAGAAAATGCCACAGTGGGCTTCCTCAATGCATGACTTTTCAAAGTAAAAGCAGTTCAGTGGGTCACCAGCAGAGGGCCAACCAAGTCCATTACATGTAGCCCACAGCAAATACACAATGAAGACAGCTGAGACTGTCTTTGTCTCATGTGTTCTTCTTCTGTGGTAACAACTGATGGTTTTGTCTTGCTAGGCTGATGAGGGATTGTCTTTGTAATCCTCCCAAAGGACCTCTCCATCTCAATGACAAGCGGGACTCATACTCAGTAGTGTGGCCAGAAACAAGAGTGCCCTGGTGGGCGTGAGGTCGGTGGGCCGTGTGTGTGGAAAATGAGCGTGTTCTGCATAATGGGAGAAAATTATGCAACAATATAACTGTACATTGTTGAATACTTGTATCCAGTTGTGCCCGTATCAAAGCAATCATTTTCATTTATGTACATTCAAGTGAAGCATGCTGTGTGCCAACATAGTTGTGTAAATGTGTGTGTGTCTGTGGGTAGAGGGGATGTTTAGGTACTCAGGAATGCAGAAATACAGGACAACAAAACAGCTGTTCAGTGGTTCACTAGTTCACAGAGGGACACAGAGACAGAGTGGATGTATGAACTAGTTGGAAAGAATGGGGTCAGGTTGGTGTACAATCCAGCATTAGAGGAGTCCCGGAGTGAAAGATAAAACAGGAGTCAGAGTGTCTGTCTTAAAGACTGCAGGGGATACTGACTGTCAAGGCACTCAAAAGGTCACTCCTTTCAGAGTTAAACCATAAATTGTCTCTACACGCTGACAGTGATGTATCAAACTAGCAGCACTCACTGCTGGTTGGACTCGCTTTTGGAACTTTTTCCTTCCTTCTCCTTGTGGTATCTTGGTATATAAAATATCAGAGACAGGCACAGCTTGGAAACATGAGCATGCAGTTTACTTCGAACGCTGGATTTATGGGATTTCAAATTTTACAGCCACGTCAGTGACTTTTGGAAGCAGCAGCATGCAACTAGCAAAATTCCTGTAGAGTGACAGCATCAGTGCATCAATAGTTAGCTTGAAGAGTGTATATCAACAATCCTGGAGTACAAGAGTGAGGCATGCCACGGCCATTTATTGTCATTTATAGAGCTGTCAAATACAGAGAAGCGTAGTCAACTAAATTTCAAACTCTATCATGTACTCACTAAACTTACATCGCTGTGCAAAGCTGCACAGAAACCATAGACAGTACATAAGAAGCGGACGTAGTCACCGTGACGTCTGGTTGGTTTGTGGACTAGTCTAGTTTGGCATTTTGGCCGTCGCCATCTTGTTTTTTTACAACCAGAAGTGACCCGAGAGGGTGGAGCAAAGCAGGGATGTGACGGTGATGACATTTTCCCACCGGTTAATAAACTTGTGACAACATCGGTGTTGATGACGGTCAATATGTGTAGCACGCTAACTTTCATCTTTACCGTCGGATGGCCCTCACCGGTCCAGCTTTCGCTGTTGGGCCACAGGTTTCCACCCGCCGCTGCTTCACTGCGCACACTGGCTGTGACTGCTCCGTCCTCCTCACGCCGATTGCCTCATTAATGTTATGCTTCCCTTTATAGCATCGGGTTTAAATCTGAAATATTGCCAAATAAGCACTTTTGCTTTTCGCTTCGACACCAAATCTTCCGCCATCGTCTCGTCTGTCAACTCTCTCTCGTCCCGTATGTGTGTGAAATAAGACTCCCGCTACTCTGAGCCGCACGGATCAGACGCATTCACTTTCAGTTTGTACACTACACTACTATTTATTGATAATACGGTGCTGGTACGTGAAAATTAACTAAATGGGTTTTATTTCTGTAAAAAAAAAAGCAAAACGACAGTGGGGGCGGTGGGTACGTAATATAATGTAATCAAGCCTGATGTTTGCCTTCCACATAAAAGAATGATCGCAGTCACTTCCACACAGTGAGGCATACAGCTTATTAATTAAACACTGGTAACGGATCGGTACTCTGCCCAGGTATCAGTATCGGGACTGAAAAAGTCAGATCGGTGCATCTTGGTCAACCGAACCAAACTCTTTGGACTCCAGCTCCAGCTCCGCTCTAACAGACTAGCCGTTATGCAACTTGGTGACACGTTTGGCAAGAAAAGGCAGAACTCCCTTTGGCGTGGACTTTGGGCTTTGTAACTTTGCAGACCTTTTACATGCACAAAAACTATACTAAAAAAACACACTAAAGGAATGGGTAAAAGCACAAAAGCATTATAGGTCCCCTTTAAGAATAACTATATAGAGATAGCTAATCTTCTTGCTGATGGTCTTGTTTGTTAGTGTAGGTCATATAGAGGCATCAGCATTCAATTGAGACTGTTTCATAACCAGTTAAAAGATCCTCAGTAACTTTAACAGCAAGCAACACATTCACACATTTCTGGCTGAAGCTATTAAAGAATGTAATTTTAGACACCTTGCATATGACTCATCTCCGCGGATTTAGAAACAATCCAGGGATGATTTAAATCTCCGCGGATCAAAGTTAGTCATCATTAAACCCGAGTGGAAGGATGGATTTTGGGTTCCCACATTTTTACCCAGGCTGGTGCTGCTGCAGCTATACTGACAAACAGGGAATGTTCTAGATGCCAAGTGAACACACACACACACACACACACACTGCAAGATGAGAGAAGACAGTGTGTGTTTGTCTGTGATGAGAGGCCTGCCTCTGTGAGCTGCTCCGAAGCCTCCGCTCTGATTGGGTGATTCAGGGATGGAGAGCAGAGCTCTACTGAGCATGAGCAGAACTGGGTTATATAACCTTTGTGGGTCACAAACACTGGCTGGCAGCCTCCTCATCCATGGCACAGACACACAGACACTCACATACTCACACATACCAGTTTGCTTCAGCCTCAGAGCTCGCACAGCTGGCAGAGGACAGGAAGCTAGAAAAGGTAGACTCGGGGTCTCCGAGCCAAAGAGAGGTCATAGAGTCTGCAGGTTTTCATCTCATTTTAACACCGCATCCATTGATTTCACTGACTGGCACAGCACCATCATTTGGACAAGTACAGAGGAATGTGGGTTAATAACACCGCTGAATACAAATAGACATCTCGACCAGAACAAAACCATCCTCCCACATGACGACTGCTGCTTCGAAAATGCTGGCTGCAAAATATTTGACTTCACCTGGTTAGAACTGTGATACTGAATGAAGTTGTAGCCGATAGAAACTGGGTCGAATATTGCATTGATATTATGTTTTGTGATAGTGTATCGATTCTCAAAAACACTTTTAACTAATAGCTTACGTGCAAGGATTAACTCAGTCAATACTTTATTTCATTAGCAAAGATATGCGCCGACTCAGAGTAGTGCTATGATGTTGGATGTTACAGGGACTGTTAGAAATGCAAATGCTGATCGCACTGTAAAAAAGTAATCATTTTGGCGGTGCGTTCTTCAGACTATGACAGTTTCCCTAAAATTAAATATAAAAAAATATATATCGCAATACATCGCCTTGCTAACAGTATCGCAATATATTGAACCACAACCCCCGTATCGTGATTCGTATCGTATTATCAGATTCTTGCCAATACACAGCCCTAATAGAAACTTAAATCTGCTATCATATTTTATTTTAACAATGGATCAAATGACTATTTTTAATGTGAAAGGGGTCGCTTGTAGTGAGAGACCCGCAGAGAATATCACCGACTCTGTAGTTAACCTCAGCGTTTTAGCGTCTCTCAGATTCTCTGATTTTTTTACTGCCCATATAGAACTACTCTCACTGCTTTTATCCGTATAGGTTCCAGCAGCAGCTATTTCCAACAAATAAGCTCTAATAAACCCTCTGTACACAACCAGCACCAAATGGCAGGCAGACAAAGTTAGCAAGTAACTGGTGAACATAGCATGAGGCATTTAGCAAGAGTTGGTGGAGACCAAAAATGGAGCTAAAAGCAGAGTGAATATTGGACCTCCATTCATTAGGTGGCCAGAAACACGACTATAAATGAATGCTAATGTTGCTCTGTTTCTGCTGGATGCGTAAATGTGTTTTTTTTTTATTTTCAGGGACAATGCACATTAATTAACATAACTCATGTGCCAATGTTTGGCAAAAGTTAGCGATAAAAACAACAATAAAACACAACACCTAAAATTTGAACAGCAAAACGTGAAGCAGCTGAACAGGATAGAGTAAGATAAGCATCATGTTAATATGCAAAATCCATTCAAGAGCTAGTATGGCTAAAAAAAATCCCCCCTCAAACACTTATAATAACTTGTGAGTTAATACTTGGGCTGTCAAAGTTAATGCGCTTGCTCGCAACTTGCGATTTTTAGGTTGTAGCGGGCTCAATTTTATAGCTAGAGTGAAGATACTGTTATCAAATGAAACCAGAAAACCTCCAGGAATCCATTGGTTCCAACCATGTCATACTAACTTTTAAGGAAGGAGGCTAAATGGCGCTTCAAACTAACGCTACATTTTGGCAAGGAAAAACTCGGATGGCCATTTTAAAAGGGGTCCCTTGACCTCTGACCTTAAGATATAAAGATTTAAGCAAGTCATAGTCAAGTCAGCACACTGACAGCTGCAGTTGCCTGTTGGGCTGCAGTTTGCCATGTTATGATTTGAGCATATTTCTTATGATAAATGCAGTTTGTCCAGGTTAATGCAGGTTTAAAGATCCATTAAATGGACACTTGAACTTCCAAGAAAACTGAGCATCTTCAATGGTGACCTCACGCTGCACTACAGGGGTGTACAAGATCTGAAATTAGCACTCGCCACCCCCGCCAAATGCGGGTAAATTGTTGGCAGTTGCGGGTAAAAACGTCATGTCATCCACCACTTTGGCAGGCAGGGAAAACGCTGGGGATGGGAACAGAGATTTGGTTCCTAGTTGTCTGATTCCTTGGCATCTCATGCCTCCGTGTCTATCGATTCTTCTTATTGATGCTTTCAGACAGTTATGCATGCACAATGATGTAACTCCATACACACGCTGTATCATGTTTCAGTTTGTTTGGGACTGTGTGTCAGAGTCTTGTTTAGAGCATTTCATCTCATTATTGCCTTATTTTGTCTCACCTTACTTCATGTTACATCTACCTCATCTTATTACACCTTCATCTCATGCAGACCTACCCGTGTCCAGAGGGTGCTATGAAGTACAGGCAGCAGTGGACTCTGTTGTCTGGCATGGATCTGCGGTTCACTCTCGACTCTGCATTCAGGAAGTCCTCGCACTTACTGTCGATGTAGTTGATGACTGGCTGCCAGCTGGAAGATGGAGGAAAGACACCAGGCAGAGAAAAGAGGGAGGACATTAGATAACAACAAAGAACATATGATCATCTGGTATTTTTCGGAAATGCCAGCACTCCTCACCAGTTGCTGTTGTCCACTGCATCTCCAAAACCTGGAGTATCGACAATGGTGAGTGTCAGTTGGACGCCTCCTTCCTTTACCAGCACTTTGGACTGCTCCACCTGAAACACACAAAGTTGTTGCAGTGTTCTCATAATCTTTCTGCATTTATGTGGATTCAACACACCCACACACATTGGCCTGCATGTTTAATGATGTGACACTATCCTCTTCCACTCAGGGCACTGATGATACATCATGGCGCTGTAAGTGCACCCACACAGCCTGCTGGGAGATTCAGAGATACCAATATCTGCTGCTGTGTGTGTGTGTGTGTGTGAGAGAGAGAGAGGAAACTCTCCTTCTCTCCTTCCTCTGAGCAGCTCATATTTGGAGCAGTGATGGTGTTAAGGTATGGGATGGATGATTACAACTTCCTCACTATACAGGCCACTGATTCTATGCAGAACTCCAAACTCTTAAATGAAACTGATCCTGGAACTGACATGAGGTGGCCAAGCTGAACTTCTTAAAGAGCAGCTTTAAATCTGTTGCATTTCTGACCACATTCAGCTGTTATGTAGTGTCCTCAATAGCAAGGGGCGTAGGTATAACAATAACCGTACAGAACAACTGATAAATATAATAATAATTAACCCAAAATAGTGAACGTAGTAACTGCAGGAAGTTTTATGTAAAGATTTGTGATTTGTGTAATTTTGAGCAGATTATTTGCATCAGCGATATATTTTCCTGTTATCTTTAGGAACTTTTAATACAATTCTGTCTACATTCTGTGTTTTATTTTTTATTTTTAACAATCATACATACTTAATAGGCTTCTTTCTGCAGGATGAAACTGTTCAGCTCTGCTGCATTTGCGACTTAGCTCCAGAGGGGAGCTGCACCAGATCTGATAAATTGCCTCAAGTGATGTCACTTGAGTCAATGTTGGTTGGGGCTGAAGTCTACAGGTCTAAAAATGAAAAAAATCTGAGCATGTGGAGTTTGAAAGAATTGACCTCACCAGCCTGCTCTTCATCTATTCTTGAGGCTAGCGGCTTGAGACTACGTTAGCTGATACTAACATAACACACCCTAATCTCTGATGAACTGTTTGCAGTTGAGATGCATTGTGGGGAATGTAGTTGCCAGGTTTTGACAAAAAGAAGAACGCATGTAATTCAAAAGAGAATATTTCTGGTTCTGCTGCATCGTGCAAAAAAATAACTGTCCATCACGACTCCACCAATGTTACTGGAGTGCAATGTTGTATCGGTGGAGTCTTTTCAGCCTCGCTAATGAGAAAGTCTGTGGCCCGGCAGCCATGTTGAGATTTGTTGAGGAAATACCAAGCACCGCCCACCAGCCGGAGCACAGCCAATAGGAGCGCTCTCTCTGAAATGACCTTTTTATTATTTTATTGTCCTTTATTTAACCAGGTTAGTCCCATTGAGATCAAAGATCTCTTTTACAAGGGAGACCTGGCCAAGATAGCAGCAAGACAGTTATAGTGAAAGTAACAGACAACACATAAATGAACAACTGACTTGTGATTGGTCAAAGTCTCCCGTCACAAGCTAGATTTTCTAAAGCCTGAAAACAGAGCCATGAGGAGGAGCAGAAGTCTAGTTTTCTCTCAGAACACTTTGAATTACAATATGCTGAAAGGTTATTATGGAATTTTTGCCCAATGATGGCGAAAACGTGTTGCCTACTGCAGCTTTAATGAGGCACACAGTGCTAAAGTAATTCAAGATCCAACATATTGTTGCGAAGAAAATAGCCGTTTGATTGATTTGTGTGTGGCTTTACTGCAAAAACAGCAAAAAGCAGACAAACAAAACCATTCCATCTCCCACTTCAGTCACATTGATTCACGTTCGGTCCCACAGATCCATCATTTCCTGCAGCTCGTCCGCCGTTCCCTCACTTCGCCACATACTTTCACAAGGCCATCTAGTTATTTTAGGATCACCCCTTTAACTCAAACTACAGTCCTCTCGCTCTAACACAAACATTCTTCAGCTTCCATAAACCTTCAGAATAATCTGTCTGACTTTACAGCTGAGCATATATATCCCCGCACCGCAGTCATTTGACATATCTGAGCTTCATTGTGCATCTAGCGTGTGTGTGTTCAAACGTGTGTTTGTACTGTAAGTGTTTGTGCATGACATGTTGGCCATCTCAAAACCGAATCTGCTATTTCCACCGTTTCCGCAAAGAAAAACAGATTGGGAGAAAACCTCAAAAATGCCGTCAGTCTCAACACCATCATTTAAAAAGAAATCGGATCCGGGGGAAAAGTGGGTGAGCGACAAAGCATGAGAGATTGTTCTGGAATATAAATACTCTGACCCCGTCTCTCCCCCTCAGCCTCAGACCACAGCACCCGTGGCAAACACACTAACTGCAGGGCTGTACGCTAACTCTTTTTTGCACATAGCACTGGAGCTACAGTGGCTGAAAGTTTTGTAGCAAACGGCACAAAACTGTAGCACGAGTATAAAAGTATCAAGTAAGTCCACTCTATTTTCAGACTATTTCAAGTTCCGTGTGGGGGGGTGCATACGAAAATACAGTTTAAGAGGTATTTTCCATGACCTTTTAAAGGAATATAGTGCAGAATAAATGCAGACATTGCTTTAAATATAGGCCTATGTATTTATTACCTCTTGGTCTTGAAGGAGTTGGTCTGTCTGTCTGTTAGCAGGATTACTCCAAAAGTTTGCGATGGATTTGAATGAAATTTTTTGGAGGGGTGAGGTGTAGCACAATGAACAATCCATACAATTTTGGTGGCGATCCGAATCATGATCCGGATTCAGGAACTTTTTTAAGGATTCCGATCAGCCAGAACATTAAAACCACAGGTTATAACACATGCGCAGTGTAACTCATGACGCATTGATTGATGTAACTTGGATGAAACAACCCTTTAAACTTTTAAATCCATTCGTTTCTAAAACATCTCACAATGTAGCTATGGATTTTCAGCTGAATTTTCTCACTCCCCAACCTACACAGAAGCACTTTTGGCGAGCCGAGAGGCAAATTGAATAGCCGGCTTCTAGGAGGAGGCAGTTGTGTGTGTGTGTGTGTGTGTGTGTGTGCTGTGAATGTACGGGTTATGCTCGCTTGTGTTAATGTGCAAACACGGCAGTGTACAGTGGAAGCGGGAGCCAAATCCTGCTGCAAAGTGATTTGACAAATGTGTTTTAAGTGTGTGAGCAGTTTTCACGATTTATTAAACAAATTATTAATCAACTAAAGAGAGAATGATATTTTCAGCCTTTTAGCAGTGTGTGTGTGTCAAATTATGTATGACATCATAGGCGACTATTTATGTTTTTGCCCGTTTGAATCCCACCAAGGTCATAGTTGTCACAGAATCAATTTTATTGTGCTTGCTTTAATAATTATCAATGAAATGTGACACTGCTCTGCTACAAATTACAACAGGCTACACCAGTGTTTCACACCGGATTTTATGAGACTCTGGTATGTGGACCTTAGATCCTTTCCGTGCTGGCCTAGGCCTGGCCATGTGTCCTCAGTGATCCGATCACAGGTGTGTGAGCGCACTCAAAACGCATTGAGATCGGATCACTCAGACCACATTCAGAGGTGATCTGGGCCACATATGGCCACATTCTTTTAGCAGTGTGTAGTGAATGTGTCCTGGGCCACATTAAGGACCACCTACTCTACTGACGTCCCACTGGGATCCTGTCATCCCTGTGCTCCTCAGGTGAACAGACTTGTCAGCCTCGCAGCATGGAAACAGCTTCTGTGCTCTGCTGTATTCTGTCGGTAAAACTGTATTTTATTAAAATATATCTTATGTGTAGGCTACATATCTACAGGCTATCAGAAGTGCATTATTATCATATTGATGGAGATGTGTCTGTGTTTTTGTTCTGCTGCTTTGCACGGAGCTGACACCCGCCCGCTCTCTTTCATCCCCAGCTCTCTGGAGCTCTGCACTCCGCTGTTTCCTGGCAAAGGCAGCGGTGCCGGCGGCACGGAGGTTCCTGGGGACCGCCGGTACAATAACCTTTTATTTTGATGTTAATAAAATGTATCCGAATCCACGAACATGTAGGATATTACTACTGACATTCCTGTAATGTTACGTCACAACGTCTGCTGTATTAGCCGTGTGTTTACTACGTGTTTATTTGCATATGGAGCGGTGAAGTGAGATCGGATCACAAGTGGTCACTGGAGACTCATGTGGAGACGCATTGTAGGAGGAAATGCTCCCGGCGAGGGCCAGCCAGCACCGGGGAGAGGTCCCACGAGGGGATCCCCCACACCAAACCCCCCTGGGTCTAGGTAATTAATGGAAAACACTGGGCTGCACCGCACCAGCACACAGTCTTGAGGCTATTTAGAGCTGTAACAATTTTATTTGGATGATGATTCATAATAGACATTAATAGTAGTATAAATAGATACATTTTTTAAAAGATGCAATTTTATTTATTTATGTATTTATTGATTTTTTTTGATCAGCCTTAGGTGTCAACCTTTTCGGTGAGAGCACCCACGTGATCATAATGTCTGACATTATGTCTAATTGTGTCATTTTCTGGTTTGCATCATGTGTTATATGTGTATGTGTGTGAGGGTGGGTGGGTGTTACGTTTCATGGGAACATTCTTGCCCTGTTACTGACCCTGTCAGGCCCCAGGGGGAATACAGGGGACTCCCCATTCTCTGTTTGTCTTTGTCCCTCCCGAGTCACCTCTTACTAACCCATCACTGCCTCAGTCCTCATACACACACTGCAGCTCTGTCCATCTTCCTCCCGCAACCTGCTTTACTCTTTTTCCCCTCCTGGCTGCATCGCTCCTGTCCATAACTCTTCTCTTTTTTTCCCTTTCAGTAGTTCCACTCACTATCTTGTTTTCTCTCTTTCTTCAACAACAACAACCGTCTCCCTTTTTCCAAACTGTTTCTCCTCCTTCGTTCTGTCCTCTGCTTCCCACTGCTGCTGCTCCAGATGCAGCCTCCCTCCTCCTCCTCCTCCTCCTCCTCAGTTTGACATGACCATAAAAGGACAAAACCGGGCCCTGTGGCCTGGCCCTTTCCCTCTTCGTTCCTCCATCCTTCTTTCTTGCTCTCCTTTTCCACAATACTCCATCCCTCTCTCTTCCTCCTCTCCAGAAGACTCCATCTCTTGCTCCCTCTCTCTTTTCCTCTCTATGTGCTTTAACCTTTTACCCTCACTGGCAGCATGACAACTTGTAGCGTGCCAAGTTACCAATGTGGCTTTGTCTGAAAATATTCTTGTACAGCTATACTTTCATCTACAGCGGCCTTGACCTTTGACCTCCAAAATCGAATCAGTTCATCCTTGAGTCCAAGTGGAGGTTTTTGCCAATTTTTAATAAATGAAATCAGGGTGTTCCTGAGGTATCATGAGAACGGGACGGATGTGAGGTCACAGTGACCTTTGACCTTTGAAATTCCCACCAGGCGTTCCTAGGATATCATGTTCACGTGAATGGGACAGACGGACAGACTACCTGAAAACGCACAGTAATGCCTCCGGCCACGTTTTGGGTGACATTGGTCAACTTGCCTTTAAAGTAATGAGGTCAGATTTAAGTAACACATTTGCCAACTCTGGTTCATGACAGCTAGTAAGGATGAGGGAAAAAAATCAATTCATCTATGTTTTTTTTTTTTATGTGGAGGTAGAAGGAAGTTAGCGCTTTTATTGTTGTAGTCTGAGTAACGTGACGTCATATCCGTTCCGTATCCTTCAAAAGCAAAACAAACAGCAGCGAGCCATGTGGAGACGCATTCTAATGCCAGGTGTGAACAGACGTACTTAGAGCTGTCCACTTGGATCACTCAGGACGTGAGTTAATACCAGGTCTGAAGCTCTGAACGGGGCAAAAGCTCTGATCGGCTCGGTTGTTTTCCAACTGGAGGAAACAGCTGTCAATGAGCACGACTCTAGACTTATTTGAATTTCTCAGGTCATCAGCGCATCATCAACTTCGCTATTCAATCTGCGTGAGCTGTGTTCTTCCTACTTCCCGTTATTACAGCCGTTGCTTGAGGGCTTATTTGGAGGAGGTCTGTGTCTGGTATAATATCAGAACAGTTGACCTACTTACAGCCTAAACTTTATTGTGATACGTGAACTAAACTTAAAGCCACTCCCCTCCAGTGTATTTTGACTTTTCTATATTTCATATTTATTTGAGTCATTTCCTGATTGAGTTGATCAGCCACACTGTTTGCCAATTTTTTTTTTGATAAATAATTTAATTTTGTGCTCAAAGTTTAAAAAAAAAAAAAAAAAAAGAAGGTTGTTGCTAAAATGTGATAATATGACGTCTGACTATAGTAGAAGCTGCAGGTCAAAGGTCATCCTCCAAACTGCAGGTTCACTCATGATCGTTTGAGTCTGAGCAGCAAACTGATAAATCTGTTGATCTGTCTGTTTGTCTTTCTAGTTAGTTAGCTGGTTAGGTGTAGTTAGTTAGCCCAACGTGTTGCATCAGCTGACTGAGGGGTTTCATTTTATTGTTTAGTTTCCTCCACCTTAGTTTAGTGTGTTTATTTTCACCAGGCATTTGTGTGTACGGTGAACGGGTTCAGTCAACACAGTGGATTCCACAGAATCCCACCGGCAGAATTAACACAACACACTGACTGTCTCTTTCACTCGCTCTCTTCGAAATTAACAGAAAGCAGCCGATACTGGAGGTTTGAACGACGACGGACGACGAGGAGCACAACTTTCAGCCCAAAAGAAAACCAGAGAAAAGTCCCGTTGGAGAAATAAAGGAATCACAGTGCAACCCGGTGCCGTGTCAGTGCTTGAGCTGAGGAGAGAGCAGCCGGTGAACCTGTATGGAACGTCCGGAAACTGTATTTCAAACGACAGACCTCTGCAACATGTCTATCCGTCCTCCGGTGTGCTGTGGCCGGCGTGCGGCGGTGCGGCTCCTCGGTGCAGCAGCAGCCAGACGGCCGCCTCGCCAGGAGGAGACGGTGAAGAAGAGCAAGCAAGTGAGAGATAGTCGGTGTGTTGAGATAATTCTTGTCTCATTTGTAGTCTGATGAGCAGTAAATTAATCTAAACTGGGTTGAAAAACGATGTAATCTGGTTGCCGTAGTATTGAATTACATCTGATTATTAACCGCACCCCCCATTCTCTGTTTGAGAAAGAACGTTGACCAAAAAACAGGAAGTAAAACCGGCTGGAGGGGCGGCTTTAAAAATCAGGTGTGTCGCCAAATGAGTCTGTAATCGGCCTCGAAGCTCAGTAGCCTCACCTGCACCGTCTTCTTGATGCGCTGGGAGGGCCCGGGGTAGTCCTTGGAGTACAGGTCAGTCAGGAAGAGAGAGTTGATGAGTGTCGACTTCCCCAGACCAGATTCACCTGAGGACACACATTTAAAAATGAAAAAAGTTAAATATATAAATAGATAAGGTTATGAATTTAATGACGTCTCCATTTTATGGCACAGCGATGAAAATCCAGCATTTCACATTTTATTTGACATGAGCACAGCAAAATGGAAAGACAGCCTGCTGGCCACATGTTATGTGCAGCATGCATTCATACAGTCAACTACAAGCGGACACACATGCATTAAAAGTCACACACAAAAGCACACACAGGGCCCGGAGCAGAGAAAATAAAGTAGATTCATTGTCTGTGAGGGAAAAGGTCAGGAGCTCGACCGCCAGCGAGAAAAGCTTCCAGATAGAGGGAATAAAACATTTCCTCTCCACCTCCTGTTTACTCCCTCCCTCACCATCCCCATTCATCCGCTCTTCCTTCGTCCATTTCACTTTCAACGCTTCCTTTACATATAAATCTTCCTATTTCTCTCCTTGCTGTGCCAACTTTCCATTCACTGCTCCCATACTGATGTTTGAGACTCGGCAGTCGCACAAACAAAGTTAACATTTACTTGACAAAGAACACAGCCACTCCAAACGTACACGCTGCATACGCTCTCACATACACAATGCCGTGATTAATGGCGGAGCATATGGCTCGTGTCCCATGAAAAGGCGTTGGAGGACTGTTTGGTTGGAGGGAAAGACGGCCGCCTGTCCTAGCAAGACCTCTGACTGAATCCCAATGTAACGTCACCCTGCTTTTAGCCTTTGAATCTGACGCCACGCTGACAACTTGGGACCAAACACCAACCAGGATAGGTACACAGTAGCCGACCAAACATTTACAAGACAAATATTAAGGAGGGAATCCTACTCCACACATGATCTATCACATTTATCAGATAAAATAAATCTGTGCTTCGGTACCGGTAAACCATTTGTTACACAGAATTGGTGCTAAATTTAACCATTTTTTTCCACTTGAGAATTGATAAAAGTGATCAATATAATCCCTCCAAAATACCAAATTAAGACACCAAGACCTTGAGGAACACCATAGAAAAAGCCATGCTGTGATTTGGGATCAAAAACTTCTGACATTCGGAGATTTCTGCAAGAATTGCATTTTTCTGTGATTGGATGGTGAGCACTTCTGTTGTGTAAACTGCTCAGAAAGCCCCTTATTATCAACCTAGCTAGGGAAGTCATCCATCCTCTGAATGCTCTAGGTCTCTAGTTTGTGCCTTTAAAGTTTCATGAGGCTGTGATTATCCTAGAGGTCACCACAGGTCATTTTATACAGTGTCACATTACATTTTATACTCTCAAATCAATGAAATGTCTCCTATGGGGACTAACATCATCACACATGAATACAGTTGGGCTCATTGGATCCACAAGAGTCTCAGCTTTACAGTGAGACCCAATTTATGTAATTCAAGACTGTTTATGGACCCCAGTATGCAGACATATTCAAATACATCATTTTCGAAAATAACACATTTATACTGCATGCAAAAAAATGGCATGTGATTATCATAAAGTGGGCATGTCTGTAAAGGAGAGACTCGTGGGTACCCATAGAACCTATTTTCATTCACATATCTTGAGGTCAGAGGTCAAGGAACCCCTTTGAAAATGACCATGCCAGTTTTTCCTCACCAAAATTTAGCCTAAATTTGGAGCGTTATTTACCTTGTTCCTGTACACATGGTAGCATGACATGGTTGCTATCGATTGATTCATTAGGTTTTCTAGTTTCATATGATCTGTCTTCACTCTAGCCCTAAAACTGAACCTACTAGAGCCTCTGAAAGACAGTAAAGTCAGTCAGGATCGCGGGTCTCAGAGGGTTAAGCTAGGGATGTCCTGATCAAGTTTTTTTGGGGGCGGTTCATGTTTGTCATTTTAACCAGTGAAGGCGACGGTCAGTGTCGGCTAACAGCGAGAAGCTGCTTCCTTAATGTTTTGCACGGTGATCTTTGCTTATGAGAAAGAGACAGGACAGGACAGGTCACAGATTAGTTACTGCTGGAGCTGAGCAGATTTTGCCATGGTGGGTGTCAGAACAGAGTCGATCGCTGGTGCTACTGCTTCATTTCTTTTTTTAATCATTCTATGGAGACACATTTTGATTCTCTCTCCATCCCCTTCAAATCAAAACACCTGCTGGTGGAGAACATCTGCAGGGAGAACGCTTTCATTCATACTTTCCACAGAACATCTGTGTACATATTCCATCAGCCCATATGGTTTTGTGAAGCCCCCGTTGGATTCCAGTCTTCTTAACCCCTCGGTCTGCCCCCCTGTGTGTGTTTGCTCGGTTATGGATGATATTCTGTCCCAGTGTGAGTTATGAACACACTGTCTCAGTGTCTCCCACCGCCTCTACAACCAGACGACGGCCGACTCACCCGTTTGATGGACTGTCTGGAGTTAGAGGTCAAGCACACACACACAAACGTATACACAAAGACCATTTCATGACGAGATGGCACAGATGTATGAAGCCCTCCTCCTCCTCCACCTCAGTGTCGGGTAAATTGCTCCCAGGCTTGCAAAGGAGGGAAGGTTATCTAAACATGAAGGGGAGGGCCTAAGTGAGTGTGTTAGGGTATGTGTGACCTTCAATATTGAACTGTCTGCTTCTCGTGTTAGTAGGTTGGTGTCACTACTGATGCAAACTCAACAAAACAAACAGCAGGAAATGAAGTGAAAAGTCTAACCTAACAGTGAACGCACTCACATAGAGGCTGACGCTGGATCATCCACTAAACTAAAAGGGCTCAACACTAACTTTTAAAAGTGGCTGCCAGGCTGGCAACCAGGCATCAGCTTTTGGTTGCCGAAACAGAAAATATGGTTGTCGGATACCAATACCGGATCGGATATCAGGCCGATACTGACTCAAATAGCAGGATTGGGTATCGGTGACAATATTCATGGCCCATCTATTCAATTTTCCTTGTTTTTTTTAAGCAAGTTCTTTAAGAATCGGTGCTAATAAAACGAGGTATTGTACTGTTTTTAACGGCAGGGTATTGCGATACCTTTCTAGAATCGGTACACTGTGCAACACTACTTTCTACTTGAGTAGCCCGTACTCACACAGACCTCCATGACAGTGCCAGTCATCGCTGCCGGGAGTCACAGATGGGACCCAGATGCATCATGAGCTATTTTAACAGAAGTTAACAGTACATCTTCTGTGTGCATCTCACCAGATTACTCAACCAGTGTGAACGCCGGGTCCCAGAGCCACTTCAAGACAGAAAGTCATGGGTCAAAGGTTTCGGTTTCAGTTTCTGGTCCTGATCAAACACCAGACAGAGCTCACCTCATAACACCCCACTGACCAAACACTGAGAAGTAGATCCTCAGCAAATATCATGTTGGCTGTCCTAACTGAACTAAACAGGTTTCACAAACACTGAGATATAGAAACTTGACAAGTAAAGCTATACTAAAAATGTAACATTTCACCAAATGAAGTGTAGTAAAAAGCTGTGAATGGTTGGTTGTTAATGGCTTAAGTGGAGGATTTGTCTCTAAAATTGACTGACAGAGAAACAACAACAGAGTGACGGATGCTTCACTCAGTCACTGCAGTAGTCTAAACCCCCCCCGAGGGCAGGTCCGTCCCAATTAGCCTCCCTAGTTCAGCTTTAATTAAATATTGGTTCCACATGACAAGTGGAAGCGCAGCGCCAGCTCTCTGCAAATAGACTAATGACCTGAACGTCAGTGATGGATGGCTGAGCCTTCCAGCTCATCCCTGCTGTTTCTCTTCCTCTCTCTCTCTCTCTCTTTCTCTCTCACTGAGACATCTCTCCATCCCTCCACAGCTCCGTCTCTGTGTCACTCAGCCTCCAACCACATTCCATTGTGTCCCATTTCTCTTCTCCGTCCCTGCTGTCAGTCTTGTAATTCAACTAGGGATGGAACGGTCCAGATAAAAAAGTCCGACCCTTTCGGTTCGCTAGTCGCGGTTCGGGACGTGTGTATTAATAATGTATTGTTCGGTTCATTTGAAATAGGTTATGAGGCCCATTGTGTACTTTTTCTTCATGTAGAGTTAGGCTCCCGTTTATTGTCACACTAGAAATGAGGAACAGCCTCACAATTTTCAGTCTAAAAGGACAGAAATTCGCAGAAAAAAAACTTCAAATAAACTTATTGGGGGGGAAAACTTCTCAGTTGGCACGGATGAAGTGCAGTTTAAGAAATGGCGAGTGGACATGATAAAGTACAGGATCTGCTGCAGCATCGTTTTGTTCTGCTGTATGGGAGCATTACGGATTTAGTGTTACCTATGAAAATGACGGAAAAAAAGAAGTGGATAAAACGATGACTGTGTGTGAGCACTGTGCAACATGTGTGGCTGATGCTAGCGGCAACACTTATAATATGATGAACCATTTATGAAGACATCACTCCAGTGTGTCTGTCGATAGTGCAAGGAGGAGAGAGTCGGGTAGAAAAGACCAACTCCTTCTCTCCGCAGCATTTAAACAGCCTCTACAAGCAGATTTAGACAGGACAAAAAAACATAACTACAGCATTGAGGAGGTTTATAGTGAAAGATATGCAGCCTTATGCAGTCGTGGAGGATGCTGGAAGAAGTGTGTATGTTCTTTATGTAAGCCATACTTTTGTTAAGGCAAACATTTGTCAACTTATTTTTGCCAAATAAATGAAAAGCATGTTGCAAACGGAAATTGGCCTCCTCACTGTAACATGAATGTACCGAACCGAAAACCGTGACCCCAAAACAGTGATATGAACCGAACCGTGAATTTTGTTAACCGTTCCACCCCTAAATTCCACTCTTTCATTGTTAATGTGGGGGATTAAAGGGAAACAGGTATTTTTCAATCTTTTTTTTCATAGTATTGTGCCCAAGCGACTAATGGGGACAACTATTTCTGAAATTGGTCCAGTAGTGAGGTATAACGCTGTAACCAACAGCCAGGAGACGAGCTGCAATGGCAAGTGAGCAGCATCAATGTAACACTGCGTTCACTAAAAGTTACCCTTTAATAGAGGGTAGTCAATGCACACTTCTTCATACATATATTCCTATGTTTGTTTTTTTGTTCATTTGAGTATTACATGTGATAAACACTTGAATGTATTTTATCAAAAAAGGCTCCTGTGTTCTAGCCTTTTCAATACAGGCTGCCCACAGATGGCGTAACACATTCAGGCAAAACAAGACTATCAAATCTGTTATTGATTGGCCCGGTGGGAGACTGCATCATATGTGGGACACCATGTTTTTCCTGTTGTCCTTTTTGCCATTTCAGTCAAATTAAACCCTGATGTGACAACAGAACTTCCAAGAGCTGTAAGCCAGTATAGATCCACCGCATAGATAATCCTTATTATCAACTTTAGATCTCCCTCGATTTCTTTTTATCATTAAGAAAGGGATTCATACGCTGGAGTAACATGCAGTTAAAGGGATACTTTGAAGATTTTCAACCAGCTTTGTTCAATTAGAGGTCGACTGTTAGCGGAATTTTAAAGGCCAATATAATAACCATAGTTTGGAGCAGAAAAAAAAAAGATGGCCGATTGATCTTCTTTACTTCTGCAGCAGCCTAGTCGGCTACTTTTTCATATGGCGTTTTTAATAAACCATTTTTTGTCACTCTCGTAGGAGAACATCCTTACTGTACGTGTGATTTGGTGGATTATATCATTGGAATATGTTTGATTTATTTACAATGGGCGATGCACCGTTCTGTGGCGTATGACTGGCCAGGATTACTTACTTACTTACTTACTTACATTGTTAAATCTTATAAACCATTTATGTTTGTGCAGATTCCCAGGGTAAGGATGATCCTAATGTGTGTGATTTCATTTCATGAATGGATAGTTGCGTGGCTGGATTATTTGGAAGAGAGACCACAGAATTGGTAAGTATGTCAAAGAAACTGTTTTCCTCCTTTTTGTCTTTTCCTCCCTTTCTTTTCCGCCTGCCTGTCTTGTATCGTGGACAAAGACCTGATAGTGTTGCGTTATATATTCGAGAGATAACTGTATTTTCCTCCCCCTTGCTTTACCTTGCCCTTGTGTATGGAGCCTCCATGCAAAACGGTGATGTACAAAAAGTAAACAGGACACGATGCCGTCTCACTGCCGCTGCCGTCTTGACAAAGCGCTCCAGGATGCTGTCGCTTCTGTGTCCGTGCACAGTAGTTGTATTGCTGGGATAAGCCATTTACAATTTGCAGAGTTTACAGAGCACCACATTTTTGGGTCTCTGTCTCTGGAGGGACATCCAGTTTTGGATGATGTAAAAAACAATGTTTCCCACAGGATTTAGTGAGACTGTGGTGAAAAGTTAAATGCATCAATCTGGTGCACTCTGGTGCAAAATGAAGAAGCTAGATCTATGAAAACAATTTAATCATAAACACAGTTGTATATGAATGGCGATGACACGGCAAAAAGTCCCACCCACAAAGCATGGTCAACGAGACAGACTGCTCGGCTCCCGTCAGCTGAGAAGTGCAAAATTATTTTCGGCTCATTATGAAACTGACGGGCCGACCTAGACTGTGGTGGGCTGGATGTCAGATTGTTTTCATTTGAATTAGGCTACACAATGGTAGATTATGATTGGATAAAGATCCATCATGTTACGCCATACAGACATTATCGTCAACATTTCATGACCTCAATACGTGGCTTAGATGTTACCACTTTATTACCATAACACCTAAAAGTGGGGGGACAAAAAGTCTTGTCCCCGTCCCCGTCCGGCGCCTATGGCCCCAGCCTTACAGAGAGACTTATGAAAGTGTTCCCACCTAAAGTCTACAGAGTCTAGTCTAAATATTGTGGCACTCACCCCCCATTCAGATGAGGTGCTTTGAGAGACGGGTTCTCCAGCACGTCACAAACAACATCTCAACCAGCCTGCACCCTCGCCAGTTTGCACACAGAGCCAACAGATCCACAGGGTCAGGATGCCGTCTCCACAGCCCTCCACACTGCCCTCCCAATCTTGAAAATAACAACACCTACATCAGAATGCCTTTTGTTGATTTCAGCTCAGCATTCACACAAATCTGTCCCAGATAAAAACGAAACTGACGCCAGTCAGTTCGGATTGGCGGTCACACCTCCTCCACTCTACTGCTGAACACATTCTGTTCACGCCGTACGCTCACGACTGCAACCTCCCCGAAGAGAACTCCAACACCACCGTCATCGGTCAGATTACAGACACCGATGAGACTTCATATGGAGAGGAAATCAACAATCTTGCTGAGTAGTGCTTAGAGAACATCCTACTGCTCAACGTCAGCCAAACCACAAAAAAACAGCTGATTGTTGAATTTTTTTAAAAAAGGAGGCGTAGACACACACCCTGGTCTAATTTTAATCGATTTCCGATCCAAACCCATCTACCGAGCACCAGTATGGTGAGGTGAGGTGCCTGCACAGAGCCCAAAGGATACTTGAAGACAAAACCCATCCCAGTAACAGCCTGTTCAGCCTGCTGCCGTCTGGCAAGCGATACAGAAGTATCCGCTGCCTTACCACCAGACTACAGAGCAGCTTCTTTCCTCAGGCTGTAGGACTCTTTCCCCCGTATGCAACATAAAAAATAGTTGTTTTTTTATTAGTGCAGTACTTTATCATGTTGTTGCGATGAGTTAATAGCAACCAGCGTAAGCAGAAATAAACTTAAGGGACAGTGCAACGGATGCACCGGGAATCTGACTGGTCCATCGATGCTTACTCATTGTTGTGCACATGAATGTACATTGAAAACCATGCATATTAAGTATGTACATGTTGAAAGAGCTATAGCAAGATGAATGGTGAGAGAAAGATAAACAAACAAACAGAAATGGTCAGAGTGGGTTTCCCATGAGATTCTTGACATTCCTCCCGTTCTTTCTCCCATTCTGTGTCTCCCTCTCAGCCCTGAGGTAGCAGCTGGCCCCCTCACATCCTGACAGGCCTGCTAACTTGCACCAAACAAACACACAC